>JAJIBD010007093.1:0-105469 GCA_021461705.1 Cryptotis parvus | reverse complement strand
TTTCCTAAACCACCTTTATATTTTATAAAATATAAAATTTTATACTTGCTATATTAACAGTACACAAAAACATATCTTCTTACCAAAAACTCCTTGTTGACAAAATTCTCCCAGCAGCAGTATTTATAATAACCAAAAAGTAAAAAACAGCCCTCTGTCTGTGAACTGATGAATGAATAAACAGATGTAGTAGAGTTCTTTAAATGGAGTATTACTCATCAGTGAAAAAGGAATGAATCAGAGGGCCAGGGAATAAGTGGTAGAGCACTTTCCAGCATGTGTTAGCTTAAACTTCAGTCCTCAGCAGTACATGATCCTGTGACCCCAGCACTACCCAGGATAGCCCGGAAGGCTTCCAGCACTTCCAACCCCAAGCCAGACTCTTAAGGATTACACTGCCAGGAGTTACCCTAGCCTCACTGCTGGGTATTGTGTCTATTTTAAAACATAGGAAAGAAGTACTGATATTCTATGACTTGAGCAAAACTTGGAAAACATGCAAAGTGAAAAAGTCCAGACACAAGAGGTCCTATGTTGTATGATATCATTAATATGAAATGTCCAGGATAAACAAATCTATAGCCACAGAAACTAGATGCCTGGTTGTGAGTTTGAGGAGAGAGGGAGCTGGAGAATGGCTATGAATGGCTAGGCAGGTTTTTTTGTTTTGTTTGTTTCAGGACAACACTAGTAGTGCTCAGGGGCTATACCAGGATCCAGTGCTCAGGGGTCACCTCCTGGGAGTGCTGGAGAATCACATGGTGCTGGGGATTGAACCTCGCGCCTCCCGCATGTTTGCTCGCGCCTGTTGAATCTTCCCTCTGGCCCAAAACAGAATTTTGCTGGGCAGTGATGGAATTGTTCTGGAATCGGATAGTTGCCAGGATTACATGACACATTTGAAGGGGGCGGGAGGTAGGGAGAGTTGGGGTAGAAACAGAATAATTTTCTGTTAGATTAGTTCAGCTTGTCAGTATACAAAGAATTACTAGCAACCCACTGGTAATTAAGAGACCAGTGAGGTATTTACTGATCTTCAAAAAATATAGGAGGGAGGTAAAAAAAAGAAGAAGGGAATGTGAAAAGACAGGAAAGAAAGAAAATAGAGAAAGAGAAGGAAGGAGAAGGAGAGAGGAATGAGGAAGAAAGGGCAGAGGGGATGCAAGGGGCTGTGTGATGGCGGGACAGCAACCCCAGGCTGACCTTGACATCTGCAGGGCGGTCCCCTTGAGGTCTGTGGTAGAAGGACGCCTGCTGCACGGCCACCATCAAAGCATTTTTCTGAGCAGCTTGGCATGCAAGGACTATTTGCATATTTTCCACTCCTGAATGAAATAAGAGCTAGAGGAAGAAAAATGTGAACAGTGTCAAGAATTTCTCTTCACAGCAGAGGTCAGCTGAGAGTTAACACTTGTTGGACATGTGAATGAATGAGTCCCTCTGTGGGCCATGCGGAACCTGGCCGCCATGCTACTCAGTTACAGAGTGGACTTACAGGCTGTAGCTAAGCAGCCATCACCTGGGGATGCAGACTCCAGGCCTTCTCATTTGCTCTGCAGCTCACACCTTCAGTCTCCCCCTTGAAGAGGAAGGAAAGAAGAGTGAGGGCCTGAAGAGGGGAGGATCTGACAGGGGCCTGAAGAGAGAGGTCCTCAAGAGAGACTCTGAGAAGAGAGGCCCTGAAGAGAGAGGGCCTAAAGAGAGAGCCCTGAAGACAGAGGGTCTGAGAGAGAGGCCCTGAAGAGAGAGGCTCTGGAGAGAAAGGACATGAAGAGAAAGGGCCTAAAGAGAGAGCCCCCTGAAGACAGAGGGTCTGAGAGAGAGGCCCTGAAGAAAGAGACTCTGGAGAGAAAGGACAGGAAGGGAGAGGGCCTGAAGAGAGAGAACCTGAAGAGAGTGTCCCTCTAGAGAGAGGGACCTGAAGAGAGACTCTGAAGAGATAGGGGGGCCTGAAGAGAGAGAACCTGAAGAGAGAGGCCCTGAAGAGAGGCCCTGTAGAGAGAGGTCCTGAGAGGGAGAGGGCCTAAAGAGAGAAGCCCTGAAGAGAGAGAACCTGAAGAGAGAGGCCCTAAAGAGAGATGCCTTGAAGAGAGAGGGCCTGAGAGGGAGAGGGACTGAAGAGAAAGGGCCTAAAGAAAGAAGGCCTGAGAGGGAGAGGGCCTGAGAGAGAGAGAGAGAGAGAGAGAGAGAGAGAGAGAGAGAGAGAGGTCCCCCTGGAAGAGAGAAGTCAGTTAAAAGAGAGACTAAGAGCTGCTGAGAGGAGAGATTAAAGGGACAGGTCCCTGGAGTGAGGAGTAAATGAGGAGTGAGAAAGGAGATATAAAAAAGGAGAGATTAAAAGGGATATATTAAAAAGAAAGAGGCACAGATTTTCAAGAGACTATGATCCCATTTCTTTATCCATCTGTCAGGGGAATGGTCATTGGCCTTGGACACAGGCTTGGAACCTTAATGTATTGCGGGTATTATTGGGGACCCTCCTGAGCCTGGCTTCTGCTTCTTTGGTTATCCCATCCTAAATACTGACCCCACACTGGGCCTTGAATACTACTGGGGAACCCACACTGGGCCTCAACACTTTCCCACTGGCAGGAAAAGGTTCACTAAGCCTCAGTGAATTGGCAAACACGGGCTCAGCTCTGGGCTCTTGTAAAACTGCCAGTATCAGATTAATGTTTAACACATGCAATGTAAGTACATACATGCATGCATAAGGACAGTCTGTTTTTGTGAGGAGGAAAAATCAGCACTGATTTAATATAATGAGAGAAAAACTCCAGTAGAAAGTACAATTTTGGGGGTCACACTTTGGGGTGCTTAGAGGGGCTTACTCCTGGCTCTGCCACTCACCGGCTGTACTATCTCTCCAGCCTGACAAGTGCATCTTTTAAAGCCTTGATGCAAAGATAATTCTCCACCTGCACTTTTTAATATCTAACAGAGGCTATTTTGAGAGGTGTTAGTTTCTATGATTTGAGCCATGCCTGCTTGTGCTTCAGTAAGGCAAAGTCATCATCTTTACTTATGAGGCTGGAAGCTTTTCTTATGCATGGCAGCAAAAGCAATAAAGATAAAATGAGATGATTTTGTCAAGAACACATGAACACAGTGCTGAATGTTGCCATAGTTTCCTTTTCCTTGTCCCCTTACTGAGAGACTCACAGACATGGGGCAGAGCTGCTACTGGCTCTCCCTGTGCCCAGCCACTCACGAGGCGCCTGAGAGGGATGGCGGGTTCTAGCCCTGGCCCTCCACCCAGCAGAGCCTCACAAAAGCCAGACGACCCCTAAACTCCATGAGGGGCCTCCATTTTCCACATCTGGACTTCCCCCTCGTCAGAACTCCACCCAGCAGAACGGCCTATCACAGCCCAGCTCATCAAGATCCACCCTGTAGCAGTCTTCCGGCCCAGGTATGCTGATCCAGAGACTCACAGACATGGGGCAGAGCTGCTACTGGCTCTCCCTGTGCCCAACCACTCACGAGGCACCCGGGGAGGGATGGCAGGTTCTAGCCCTGGCCTGCCACCCCAGCAGAGCCTCGAAACAAGCCAGACGACCCCCCCAACTCCATGAGGGCCTCCATTTTCCATATCTGGACTTCCCCCTCATCAGATCTCCACCCTGCAGACCAGCCTATCACATCTGGCTCAAGGCGCCACTTGCGGCCATGCGGTTCATCAATAAATGCTGGATTTAGAGATGACTACAAGAGTATGCTACCCGCACGGCAGAGCCTGGCAAGCTACCTGTGTCGTATTTGATATGCCAAATACCAGTAACAATTATAGACTTCATTCCCATGTCCTGGTGGAATGGTTTGAGGCTCTTTATGTTCCTGGAGCAAGCAGGTGCCCTTGGGCTCTACTTGCACGAGACTGGATATATGGAGATGTTACTGATGCCCGCTCGAGCAAATCGATGATGAACGGAAGACAGTGATACAGTGATACAGTCCCCTTACTGTTTGGGGACCACACCTGGAGGTACTCAGAAGCTCCTTCCTGCAGCACTTAGGGGTTGCTCAAGGGAACACACAGTTTTTGGGTTTGAACTCCGACCTTCAGCATGCATGACCTATGAAATTACACAGCCTCCAACCCCTATTTCTAAAAATTAAAAATAAGGAGATTACCTTAAGAATGGCTTCTTTCGTATAGAAACTAAATTTGCCCACTTGGTTATCATCCACCTCAGAGATGGCTAAAATGAGAGTCGTAGGAGCATATCTGCAAGAGGAAACAAAACTGCCTTGATGAACCATGCCACTAGCCAAGAAACGTCTGTTCCTGATGGGTCAGAATGACAAAGACTCAGTTGTGGGACATAAGCAGTGAGAGAAAACAGAGATTTTATAAAGGCCTCATGTTGCACCCAAAGATCAAAGGGCTCCATGGTTTTTACAGAAATGGGACTGGATGTCCTTAAATTAATTACTGGATATCCTTAAATTAAATTATGGTGTAATTTAATTATGGTGACTATCCATTCTGGAGTGTGTGGATTTTCTTTTCTCTTCCTCGTCATGCCATTGCTCTCTCCTGTTTTCCTCTTTTTGTTATTTTAGGTGTTTTGTTCTTTATTTTTTGCTAGACCTGGCACTACTCGGAACTAACTTTAGGCTCTCTTTTCAGAGATCACTTCTGGTGATGCTTGGGGATCACATGGAATGCTGGGGATTGAACCTGGGTCAGCCACATGCAAGGCGAATGTCCTGCCCACTGTGCTATGGCTCCAGGTCACTCTGTTTTCCTTTTACCTTTTGACCTCACCTGTACAGTCCCTTCCCTGACTTGGTCCCCATGTTTACTCCTGAAATGTTATCTAGTTCTCAGCCTCACATTATCCCAACTATCACCTAAATGTCCCTAACAGCTACATATCTGTCTTGGGCTGCAGTCCTCTGTCCAAAACTCAGATAATTTATTATCTTGGTTTCCTTATTCATAAATAGACATGCCACTTCACTTCGCTTGCATAAATGGACATGCCACGTCTCTGTAATTACAAGATTATAGAATAATGTGTATGACTCTGCTTATAAAGTATAAGCCACTTGGGGCCTGAGCTAAAGTACAGTGGGTAGGGCCTTTGCCTTGCACATGGCTAACCCAGGTTCAATCCCTGGCATCCCGTATGGTGCCAGGAGTAATTCCTGAGAGCTGAACCAGAAGTGACCCCCTGAGCATTGCCGGGTATGACCCAAAAAGCCGAAACAAATTAAAAAAAAAGCATAAATCACTCTACTGTGTTTGATATCTATTGTTGTTACAATGGTAGTCCAGAGAGGCAAGTTTAGGGGATGAACAGATATCAAACAAATGCAATTTCGAGACAAAATATCCTTGGATATGTAATTATGTGGGTTCCCCAGATCTCGATGGTTCTCGGGGTCATTATTCGGAAGTCTAGTCATGGCTGGGACAGAGCACTGAGTATTGGGGGTTGCTTACACCAACCAATTAAATTCAAATACATGGACCAGGGGCCAGAGCAGTAGCACAGCAGGTAGGGTCTTTGCCTTGCTTGTGGTTGACCAGGGTTCGATCCCTGACATCTCATATGGTCCCCACGCAGTGCCAGGAGTAATTTCTGAGCACAGAGCAAGGAGTACTATCCCTGAGCATTGCCAGGTGTGACCCAAAAAAAAAAATAGATGGACCATGTGATCGCCATCTTATTTTTTCCCTACCATCTATTAAAATAAAAGGGAGGGAAAGAAAGGATCACAGCAGATAGTGTCATTCAGAGAATTTAGAATGTAATAGAATTTATGTAGCCAGTGGTGAAACATTTCGTACTGTCATTTGTTCTTCCTGTTACCTTTTCTCTTGGACCCTCTCATGGCTCACCTGTCCACGTGGTCACTGTCTTCCAGCCCAGAGGTTATAAAGACAGGAGGGGCACAGCTTCCCTTGCCCTCGAGGTGATGCAAATTCAAAGTGAACAGGTCTCAGGTACAAATGGAACTCTTCAAACCCCATTTCCCATGCCAACTCCTTATAGAGACTGAAAGGTGGGGGGGGGGGAAGAGCCAAGAACATTCGCTATTATTTTTCCTGAAAGGAAAGTGAGTGGTAAGAAAACCAAAACATCAGAATAAGCACAAAAGCAAAAGTCAAAACAAGAGTAAAGCCAAGTCTTGGATGAAGCAAATGAGTCATGGCAAGGCGCTTGTGTCTACTCTATGTAAGGGCTGTTAAAGATAGTAGTTAGGTAGGAGGAGACGCTTCAATTTCTCCATTCTCACTTCCTGCACAATGGTTCTTCTCCAGACTCTGCCTGACACAGAAACTGTGTTTTTAAAAGGGGCATGGCAGCCTGACATAACCTTAGAGCTGCTTAGAGTCTCACCCCAAAGTGGGTGAGACTGTCCGTGTGTGCATACGTGTGTGTGTGTGTGTGTGTGTGTGTGTGTACTACCCAAGGGATGGTAATACTTTCAGGTGAAATAAAGGTGGTTACTTTGTTTGCTTAAAAAAGGTAGATTTACAGCTGGATTACTGAATTTTTATTTTCATGAAGAAGGTGTGATAAGTCACATAAGTTTGAGAACTTGTGTCCTAGAATGACAGGGCTCCTTGACATCGATAACTTGGATTAGAAAAACAACCACACCTTGTTCATACACGTTTTCCAGGAACTGCTCTGCAGAAATAACAACTAACTTGTGCGAAGGCTTAGCAAGCAGAAACTCAGACTCCCATCGCTTCTCCACCTCCATTCCCTGCGTGCCTTTTACCTTCAAAATAGCCAGAAGAATCTAAGCCCTGTTACAAGTCCTGTTTTAGGAGGAAAAGCCTCCTAAAAAAAACCACATCATTATCATCATCATCCTATTTTTTTCCTAGAACTTTCCATTTTTTTCCTCAAGGTCCTCTTTCTGTTTGCCTCAAAACCACTTCATAATTTCCAAGAAATAGACAAGATAGAGACTGCCTGAGTCTCCTATATGCCTAGATATTCCCTACAACAAAGGGACAGACGTGTCTCAAATTTCCCTGAAACAAACTGTAGATCTGAACATATTCCTGCCTTTGTTCATTCACAGGAATGAAAGAAGTTCAAAGAGCAATAAAGCCACTCCCTTCCTACAAAAGACAGTGGGATGGGGTTGGCTTCCTCAGGCACCAGGCAGTGATATTTAATTTCAGCACCAAAGTACCCTCAATCCAAGAACCTAACCATCTTTTCTGGTACCTTCTCAGCTGGGCACCTGGTCCCTCCCTTGAGGCACCCCATTTCCCTGAATCCTGGGTCCTCATGCTCTGGCCTCATGACCACCCACCCAGTCTTCATTGGTCTCTCCTCTTACTTTTTTTTTGGGAGTCATATCTGGCAATGCTCAGGGGTTTCTCCTGGCTCTGCACTCAGGAATTACTCCTGGCGGTGCTTGGGGGACCGTATGGGATGCTGGGGATCGAATCCAGGCTGGCACATGGGCCGTCCGCGTGCAAGGCAAGCGCCTTACCCGCTGGACCATCGCTCCGGCCCCATCCTCTTACTCTAATTCCTGTGTTTCCTCAGCTTCCATACGTACTCTTCTGAGTTCCCCTGTGGAGCCTGTGGCATTCGGCCCTACACTGTAATACTCTCTGTCCATATGCTGATGGAAGAACCTGCCACTCATCTTTTTCTATTTTTTATTTATTTTTTAATTTTTATTGTACCACTGTGAGACATACACTTAGAAAGATGTTCATGATTGGGTTTCCATTATGCATTGTTCCAGCATTCGTCCCTCCAGTGACCTATTCCCACCACCAATGTCCCCCAAATTCCCTCCCCTCCCCTAGCATGCCTCTATAGCAGATACTTTTCCTTCTCTCTCTCTCTCTCTCTCTTCCACATTGTGGCTTGCCCTATAGATATTTAAGGTTTATCATGCAAATCCCTTTGCATACATTTAATGCTGAGTTCTAGTTTGGTATTACCATTTCCCACAATTAATAGAACACTGGTATATATTTCTATCCCATTAATGAATGCAGTCATTCTATATGTGTCCTTTTCCTTCTGGCGAATTTCACTCAGCATGATAATCTCCATGTCCATCCATTTGCAGGTAAATTTCATGACTTTGTCTTTTCTGACAGCTGCATAGTATTCCATTGTGTAGATGTACCACAGTTTCTTAGCCAGTCTTCTGTTCTCGGCATTCAGGTTGTTCCCAGCTTCTGGCTATCATGAATAGTGCTGTGATGAATATCAAAGTGTAGATAGTGTTTCTTCTGTGTGTTTTTAGGTCTCCAGGGTATATTCCCAGGAGCAGTATTGCTAGGTCAAATGAGGGCTCAATATCTAGTTTTTGGAGGAATGTCCATATTGTTTTCCAAAAGGGCTAGACCAGTCGGTGCTCCCACCGACAGTGAGAGAGTCCCTTTCTACCCACATCCATGACAGCACTGGTTGTGTGTCAGTCTCTGTGACACCTTATCTTTGCTCTGTCTCAACTCTGAGCTCTCCTCCACATTTCACAGCTTGTCATGAGGCTCCATTCAGATGTCTGAAGGTGCAAAGGATGCCTTTCCTATGCCTTCCCTCCTCTCCCATTCCCATCTAAGTCACTTCTCCATTTGGAACAGTTGGCCCAGCAAGTTGATTGGTACACAATGGCACCAACACTGTTTCCTGGCTGCTGTAACCAAGTTCCCTAAACTGTGTAACTTAAACAACAGGACTTGGCCTCAGCACTGGAGGACGGGGTGTTGGCAGGGCCCGTTGCTTCTGAGGGCTGAGAGGGAAGGATGTGTTCCAACACTCTTCTTGGCTTACAGATGCCATATTCTCCTTGTGACTTCACTTTGTCCTCTGAGTGTGTCTAGTTTTCTTCTTGTGGTTAAGACAGTAGTCATATACTGGCTTAGAGGTCATTCTAATAACCTCAGTTTAACTTGATTACCTCTACAAATGCCTTACCTCCAAACAAGGTCATATTCTGAGGTACTGGAATTCAGGCCTTGAATATAAGAATTTAGAGGCATATAATCAATAATATAAAAGCCCCTTTCTTCTGATCAACTGAGAAATACCCATGTTCTGGTATTCTTTAGCATTTTGTTCATGTGATGGATACAAAGTTAGCTTTAACCTTACAAGCACCCTAGGGTAAGGGTCAGAAGTTATGCAGACACAGGGGAGACCAGAGAGATCATATAGCAGGCAAGGCACTCGCCTTGCATCCCACCACCTCTGTTTCAAATCCCTGGCACCACATATGATCCCTGGTCACTGCCAGGTGTCAATCGTAGAATAGTACCTGAATATTACTAGGTGTGGGCCCCGAATCAACACCCCTCCCCCATACACATACACACAAAAACTCCAGAAAAGAAACTTTGGCATGTTGTATCAAAGAATTTTGCACTACCTTGACTCCTTGTTTAAATTCTGTGTCTACAACTCTTTAGTTATGGCCTTTAAGGCATATAACTAATATTAACTTTAACTTCCTTGCTGGTTAGGAAGGAAGCTACCTCATAAGCTCGATCAGAGAATCAATGAGCTATCATATATGAGCTCAGGAGGAGCCCAGCCATATAGCCCTTGGTCATGATTGGTGTAGGAGAGGTTCTTCATCTTCAGGGCCTCATGGGGGTGGGGGAGAACACACCAGCCACTTGGTGCATTTGCTACAAACTAGTTCCATGGTACGCAATGCTCTGGCACCATTGAGTTTTCTGCCTAAGTAACGTGAACATTCTTACACTTAAGCATCATCTCACGATCACTCTGAGGCCGGACTCGTTCCCTCTCCCTGGCTTCTGCTGAAACGTCTTCCCCCTGGACCTGCCTAGACACTGTCACTGGCTCATCTTTCTCCTGGGGTCCCCAGCTTCTTTGGTGTGGATGCCATTCCCCACCACCCCACGAGGTCCTGACACTGAAGAGGATTGCATTTTGGCAACAGTAAAAGACTTCTGAACGTGCAACTGCAAAAATTAATTCAAAATCAACTGCCCGGGTTGCAAGTTTCAGGCAAAAGCATTAATGTATGCAAAAAGTTGAAGCAGCCTTTCTCAGGGTGCTCTACCTCATCTGTTCTGCCATTCAATTTCCTCACATCCAAGAGTGAATCCAGTGCCCACACACCCCAGGCGCCTGTGTGGGGCGCCTTCTTAAAGGGCGATAAAACAACCTGATGAACAGTGTGAACGAGGCTCTGGACTCTTGAGAGCTCAGGCAAGAGAGGAAATGCATGGCACCACATACTGAATATCCAAGCACAAAGCACAGAACTGAGGGAGAGGAGTGGAGGAGAGAGAAGACAGCCCCTACGAGGGGAAGAAGGGGCAAGGTGGCGATTGAGCCATTTTGAAAGACCTACCCCAACCCTCCCCCGGCCATCCTAGGTGTCCCCAGAAAATACACTTGCAGGGAAGAGCCCCACCATCCTTTGTCATCCCCCATCTGGTCACTCAATCCCCCACCACTGACCGGGCTAAGTGTACACTGGCCAGACTCATCTCTATCAACCGGTGGCGGAGTGTCAAGAGCTCCAGAAGTTTGGAAAATGTCTGCAGGAGCAACATGGAAGAATGCTGGCCTTGGCTCTGTCCTGTGCTGGCTGCCGACTTGAAGGCGAGCAGACCCATGTCCCCGACGAGAAAGGGTCACCCATCACTTTGGTGGAAAATAGCTGCAAGAAAACAAAGTGTGGATGAGGCTGGGGACAGTATATGGGAATAATAGTTGGCAGGAAGTTGATGGTAGGATTAGTGCTAAAGTAGTGTATGACTAAAACTCAACTAGCTATAACTTTGTATATCACAGTTCTTTAATTAAAATATTTAAATAAAAAAAGAAAACAAAGTGCTTTTACACACACACTCACTCACACAGTAATGTTCACAGGGAAATCACAATAGTGCTAATATTGTAATTGTAACTGATTCTGGATCAGGTCTCCTGGGCTCTGCCATTTACAAGTGGTGGGACTTGGGCCAATGGACTTGATTCTTATTGTCAGTCCATTATCTCTCCCTTTGCACTGGGGTCAGGGAGAAGAATGCCACCTGAGAGGAAATGGTTGACAGCCGCCTAACAGGGGCTGTGGGGAGGGCAAAGTGAGTCACCACCAACAAAAAGGGCCTGGTGATAGCATTAAATGTTACTTGTGGTAGGGAGTCTTGGGTTAAGCCACAATAGAAAAAAAGACAAAATCCACCTAAATAGAAGCAGAAGTCCTTGAGCTATTTCAAGTATGTTAGTGGCCAAAGTAACAATAACAATTCTTATAAATCTCTCTGACTTCAGCTGCGAAAGAATGTTTGAATGTTCACATCTATGGACTCATTTATACAATCTCAAGTTCTCCAAGAAATAGCATTCCAGATGCCACTGTCCACTTTCCAGGTGAGGGATCTGGGGCAAGACCAGGCCTTTCTTGGGCCACACAGTTGGAGCAGGAGAAACCCTAACATCTTACAAGGAAGCTTAGGCTTCTCCACTTGGAGCCACATTGGTCTTTAACATATCCGGTCACTGGGCTCCTCCTCTCTGACATCTTTGCCCTCTTCTAATGCATCACCTCTGTCTCTGGCTCAGACCTTGGAGGAGGCCCCCTAATCTGGTTTTGGATTGGTTCCCCAAGGGTACATAAGCTCCTTTAATATCCACTGATCTACTGCAAGCTTTGCCCCCTTAAGGTTGAGTCCTCCAGACTCCAGAAGTCTCCCAAAGTGATAGACTGAGTAAGTGATAGGAAGGTCTCACTTAACATTGTTGGTAAATTCCGTCAAACTGTGACTTTAAGTCACATGCTGTAGACCTGCAAGCAGATTCTTGAATAATGTTCTTTATTTAGTGCAATTTCAGCGGGCTGTCCTTTTCTCTGGATATTATTAGAGGGCTGTTGTTTGTATTTTGAAGAAAATATCTACCCTACTTGTGTGTGTATGTGTGTGTGTGGGGGGGAACTGGGGGCTAATACAAAAGATTGAGCTGAATATTTACCAAGTCTAGTAAATACATTTGAACACATTGCAAAATAAATAATAATTAATACTTGGGATTCAATGGAGTAAGTAGAAAGGTATCACAATGACTCATTGTGATTGGTGATAAAATTTAATGTTCACTTGAAATTTTTGTACATTTTTATTAGGTGAAAAGGATACCCCCAATAAATGGTAAGGAGATAAATGTTTGGAAATTTATGGAAAAAATTCTACTTTAAGCCATACATCAACTCTCTCTGTCTCTCTCTCTGTCTCTCTGTCTCACTCTGTTTCTCTCTCTCTGTTTGTCTCTCTCTCTCTCACTAGGTGGAATACTACAGAAATGACTGCTGGACTAGAGCTGTCACCGACTGGATCCCACAGGATGTCAAAAGATCACGTGGCCGCCCACCTACAAGATGGTCAGACTTCTTTGTCAAGACCATGAATGAACGGTTTGATGCTCTTTGTATTCCTGAAGCAACCAGATGCCACTGGGCTACACTGGTACGTGATACGGTCAAATGGAAATATTACTGGCACTCACTCAAGCAAATCGACGAATAACGGGATGTCAAGTGATACTTTGAGGGAGGGCAGGAGGTTCTCAGGGCTTATTTCTGACTATGTGCTTATGGATCACTCTTGATGAGCCTCAGGTAACCATATCTGGTCCTGGGATCAGTACATGCAAGGTAAGAACCCCAAAAAGGCAGTAGTGGCCCTAAGCACTCCCAGGTATGACCCAATATCCCCACCACCACCCAAAAAATAAATAGTAAAATATACAACAACAAACTATAAATAATGAGCCAGAAAGCATTTCCTCTCTAACTATAGCTAACTCCTCTTTATTTTAATTGCAGTAGCATCCTGATAAACTATAAACAGTGACTAAGAAGGAGCTAAAACATCATATAAAGTGTTGGCAAGATTTTGGCTTATGATCAGCCATCTGGCAAAATCAGAATATGAAACCAAACGTAACAAGGAGGCTAAGTAGTGACATCTGGAAGGAAACATTTTCTGCTAAGAACCTCCCCCACCACCACCACCTTCAGGGAACTCACATCTTTCCGGAGCTGGGCACTGTACCAGGTCTCTGGGTTGACAGGGCTGAGCCACACTTCCAGGGCCAGCTGAAGCACCCGTCTTTCCAGCAAAGCCAGGCTGCCTGCAGATGTGGGTTTGCAGGCATGGCGGGCCTCCTGGAGGAGGTGTTCAAGGGCTCTGGGGATGAGTGATGCCAGGCCCAGGGAAGGGTGGAACTCCAGCAGATAAATGTTTTTCAAGGTTGGGCTTAAAGAAGAGGTACAATTGATTAATGATGAGTTTTGAACAATAAAGGACATGATCAGTTTTCAAACATCTTTGAATTATATGTTGCAAAAGACAAATATGAAATATTTTCATTGCAAGGTCAAAAAAATTGGGAGTTTGAAGGTATTTATGAGGTCACCCAGGGAACCTACTAGGCTACAACATACTCTTTGCTTCACTACCAACCTTTTTACAATGAGAAGACATAGGAGTATAGATTAGAGTCTAATAAGAAGACTCTGAAGGCTGGGACCAAAGAGATAACCAACAGGCTGAGCTCATGCTGAGCTTTGCATGCAGGAGACCTGGGTTTATCCCGAGCACCTCACAGTCCCCTGAGCACTGCTGGGAGAGACCCATGAGCACAGAGCCATGAGCACCCCCTGAGCACTGCCAGGTCAGCTCTCCCCTGAGGACAGATGCTCTGGGCTGAAGAAATGGCTCAAAAGGCCTGAGCACTTGCCTTGTGTATGCGAGCCCTGAGTTAGCTCTTATTACCACAGGATGCCCTCAAGCGCCAGAATTGACTCCCTGAGCACTGCTAGTTGTGCACCCCTACACCAAATAAGATGCTAAAACTGTATGCAGCAAGACTCTCTACATTCTCAGCAAACAATTGAAAACAAAATAATTTAAAAGTGATTAAATGTTAAAACATTTCCATTCTTATTTTCCTTTTTAACTTGTCTTTATTTCTTCTCCTCACTCCCTCTCCCTGAAACCATTAATGCACAAAGATCATCTATAATTTACAGACAGAACTGCTGGAATCTTCAAGTTTGCCAAAAGGATGTTATATTTTATAAATGGATGAGGCCAGAAACAATATAACACTTGTCTGTGAGTAATCCTCTGGAATCAGAAGGCACAACCCAGTTAAGGGTCTTTTCTACACCTATTGAATCAAAGACCATAAACATTTCTTAGAACTACACAAAGATATTCCTCTTAGTCCTAGAATTTTTTAAAAGAAGAATCAATCTACAGCTGGAAAAGAATCTCTTCTAGCAAATGTTATTTGCTTTGGAGACTCTGACGACAGTTCTTGGTAACCATATAGCCCTCGTATATTCTGCCAAAAACCATTTCCTGAGCAGGAGGCGTTTGCCATAGCTGCATACACACAGCTGGTGTCTCAAGATTATTACTGTGAAGAAATCAGTCCTGAGAAACTGTGCAGAAAATGCAAACGTGGGTCAGAGAGAGACACAGCTAGATAGAGAGCACAGGCTTTGTACGCAGGAGGTCCAGGTTCTATCCTCAGCACCTCATGGTTCCTGAGCACTGCCAAGAATAGAACAGAGTAACACTCAGGTGTGCCCCACCTCCCCCCCCAAGTCACAAAAAAAAGGAAAGAAGAAAGCGTGAGTCACGTGCTGGAAACTCTCAGCAATGGGGTTAGAACATCAGCTATGAAACCCCACGGCAATCTTCTGGTGCGAGGATGACACCATTGCCCAGTGTAACATTTTTTTGTGGTAGAGAATCAGCTGCACTGTTGACCTGGGCACAGCCATGCACATGAGGCCAGGCCTCCGTTGTTCTGAACTGCATCCGCACTCCCTAGCACATCGCTTGGTGCTCAACAAACACTCATGGGATGCTGAAAGAAGCTGAGCAATTTCTTCACCTACTTGGAGGCTAGAGACAGTGTGACAAGGAACTACCAGACCTGCCCAAGATGTCGCACCCCCGTCCCAGCTCTGTCTCTCTCCTCAAAGACTGGAAGGGAAAGCGGGAGGCATAAGAGATGTTGGTGGGGGGGGGGAGAGATATCCCAGCAGGTAGGGCATTTGCCTTGCATGCGGCCAACCTGGGTTCAATTCCCGGCATTCCATATGGTCCCCTGCGCACTGCCAGGAGTAATTCCTGAGTGCAGAGCCAGGAGTAACCCCTGAGCATTGCCAGGTGTGACCCAAAAAGCGAAAAACAAACAAGCGAGCGAACAAATGAATGAATGAATGAATGAATGAATGAATGAATGAATAAAGAGATGTTGAGGGGTGACTAAGACATGTGTTTTTTCTGCGTTTCATTCTGGAAAGTGAATCTGCTTCTTAGAGGGGGCAGGTCACAAGGTGAGCCCCCAGAAACCTTTTTAATGCCAGATTAAGTTTCTTTTCTGAGAAACATTTGTGCATATCTGAGTTGCAGAGATGCCAGCTGATCTTCTGGTGTAACTCCTCTGACGGCACTTCAAGAGAAATTGCTGCTTTTCTTAACTTCTTCAAGGAATTAGACTTCAAGGAATTAGACTTGAAGAATTAGACTTCTTCAAGGAATTTTGCACCCAATTGCAGAAATTTAAATTCTAGCCAACTATTGCTGTTCAACTGTTTTAATTGGGGGGCCCAAGAGATAGTACAGGAGTTAAGGCATTTGCCTTGCGTGTGACCAGCCCTGGTTTGATGCCAGGCAAACCATAGCGGTCCCCCCAAGCACAACCAGGAGCACAGAAGCAGCAGCAGAAACAGTCCTGAAAAATCACTGGAAGGGACGCCAAAAGGACAAAAAGCTTACTGAGGGATCATGAATGCCACCATGTCACTATCCGCCCACCACTGTCCCTTGGTCCTTCAGGCCTCTGTGCTGTTGCCCTCTAGCCTCCTTGGCTCTCTCCACAGTATCTCAGTAGCCAACTCATCTTTATTTTTTCTTTAGTTGAGAGGCACACTCAGCCGTGCTCAGGGCTTATTCCTAGATCTGTGTTCAGGGATCATTCCTGTGGGACTCAGGGGATCAAGCAGTGTTGGGCACCATTACTCCGCCCACTACCACGTTGCCTTTTCGGCGCATGCGCAGGGTCCTGTGTCCAGCGCATGCGCAGAGTCCCTGGCATGGTGTGATTGGGATTTGTCCAATCAGGGCATGTTTCGTCAGCTCTGTCGAGCTCATATGAGCTCGTGCGACCTGCACCGACCAATGGGAAGTGGACACGTTGACTCACACCATTTGCGCCAGCCAATGGGAAACGGACACGCCAAATAGCACTGTATAAAAGCAGCTTGCACAAAAGGTCTGGGTCCTTTTCGCCATCATAAATTTCAAACTAAAAGAGCTCCAGTAAAGCGTGTTCTGAGAAGAATCCTGTTGTGGTCGTTCTTCACTGCGGGCAGTCGAGGACGTCTCACAAAGCAGGGTACCAGGGACTGAACCTGGGTCAGCTGTGCACAAGGCAAGCACCTGAACCCCTATACTCTCTGTTGTCACATTTTTTATTGTTTACTAAACAAACGGGTACTGAGCATGCAAGGGAAATCCTTCCCCGAGGCTTCAGACCTGCTCCTCTCATCTCCCCAAATATTTGCAAGGCACTCTGGAGAACAGCATTTAGACTTAACACTATACACAAAAATCTTCCACACAAAGAAATTTGAAAAGCCTAATAAAGAGAGTCCCAACTAACCAGCTATTGTTGGCGGAAATAAGTTGTTGGCGAATGACGTTCAATGGTAGCCCAAACTTAGTGCTGTCATCTGCAGCATCTCCTCGCCAAAGCCTCTGGACATACTCCCGCTGACACTCTATCTAGAAAAGCACCGTAAAAGCAAAAATTAGAGAAGCTAAACTTTCCCATGGATGTCAGACTCGAGCCTTGGCAGGCAAACATCAGTCTTTTGCTCACATCTCATCTTATGGGACCGTCTTCCCCATAGCAGCCAAAGAAAAGGCCATCAACTTTCTTCTTAAGAGGCAGAAGAAAACACTTTACTGAAACAGTTGGCCACCAGGAAACAACTGTAACAAGCCTAATGTACAGCCACAGCAGGGATTTTATCTCTTGCTTCCTTCCCACCGGCCTGTCCCCCAAAGGACACCTATTATTGCCATCTCCTTCAGTGTCCCAGAAACGCGATTGTGTATCTATATTTACATCACTTAATCACTTGGCATCCCATTATTCATCAATTTCCTCGAGCGGGGCCAGTAACATTTAGAACAGGAATATAATTCATCCATTTTTTTAAATGCAGAAAAACTATTGTTTAGTGAAAATAGCTCATCTATTCTTTGCTTACCAATACATGCAATCGGGGTGAGAAATGTAAAACTGTACTTAGGGTTGGAGAAGTAGTACAAGGGGTCAAGGCGCTTGTCTTACACACTGCAGGCTTGTTGGTCCCGGAAACCTTGCCAGGAATGATCCCTGAGCACAGAGCCAGGAGCACCGCCTACCCCAGACACCCCCCACTCCTGCCACACACAGCCGTAAACAAATAAGAAAGCTATACTGCCCATCAAACCCTGATCTGGACCACAATGAAGGGAAAACACGACTTTTCTTTGCCCTGCGGATTTGTCACCCAAGTCCCGTTTGAAAGCCTGACTGCACTCACCTGTTGGTTAAGGATGCCCCGCACGAGCTGCAGGAGTAGCTGTAGGCAGGCCCGTTCATCCCGGTAAGCCCTCACGAAGTAGGGGTGGCGGAGATCGAACCTGGGGCGCCTGTGCATGACGTCAGTGATCACCTGCGCTAAGGCAGCCCTCTCTTCCGGGTCCAGCACGTGCTGGTAGGCTTCAAAGTAACAGTCAAGAAGCTGCAAACGAGGCGGAGAGTCAGCAGTGTCAGAGACAACTCTGGGCCCAGCAAAGAGCACCAGATGCCCCCTGCTCCGGGCTCTGGGCATGAGCTAGAGAAGGCCCAGGGAACCTCGCTGTCCATCCTGGGGTAGGTGGTGGCAGCTCCACCCAGGACAAACATCAGCCGCATGAAGGAGGCTTAGGTATGTGCAGGAGGCAGGGAAGAATGCTTGTTTTGCTTTGGTCCCCCTTCCCCTGCTTTCTACCCAAAAAATAGTATCTCAGTGGTAAAGAATTTGCCTTGCCTTGGCTCTGGGGGTAGTGGGTGGCGGAGGTGGTGTTGGAAAGACCTGGAGAGACAGTACAATCAATGATTAAGTTCAGGCACTTGACTTACACACAATCGACCCTGCACCCTTTATGGTCCCCTGGACCTCTCCAGGAGTGAGTCCTGAGCTCAGAGCCAAGAGTAAGCCCTGGGCATCGCCGGGTGTGACTCAAAAAAGGAGCGTTTTATATAATTATAATTTAATAATGATACACACATAGAAGCCCTCAGTGACACTCAATGGCGTGCCTGGAGGTATTTCCTTCCAACATCTCCACAGGTCCCTTGCTTTTCTCTAACTCCAAAGGTTGGAAGACGGCTGCTCCCTCTTCCACACGTTCAGAATCTGGGTTCTGACCTTGAGTCTTGAATAGTTTACCCAGACTTCATCCCTACAGAAAGATGGAGTGGGGCCAGCATGCAGAGGGTGAAAAAGCTTCCCTGATCTTCCCCCATGAAGGTGCTGGGGAGACCAGGACGCAGGGCCTGGGTGTGACTCAAAGCATCGGGGAGTTTTCAGTTTAGGGGAGTTCATGTCTTTGCTAAAATCCAAAGAAAACTGCCAGACACTGACCGTTAACGAATCTGGACTTTCAGAGAGAGATTTGCTTCATTTGCTCTTTATTTACATTTGCTGGTGAGCTCAGGAATTTCTGCGGTGTGTGTAAACGCTTGTTGTGTGCAATTAGCCTCGGTGCTAATGAGAAAAAGCTTGCTGGGCTGGAATCGCCAGTGGGGCCTAAGGGCCAGAAGTCAGAAGTTCTGACCAACACAATTACGAGTTTCCGGTTTTAAAGCCATCACATGCCTAAGATACTTTTGGAGACCCTGTTCCACAGTGTTCTACAGATAATAAAATGTACTCACATCTCAGTTAAATATTTTTCTGTAAAAATTGTTAAAATATTAGTACAGTTTTACATCATTTGGCCATAAGCAACATGCTTAATTGCTTGATGAATAATTGGCTATGATTTCTGGACACCTTATATGCAGGGTTTGTTATAATAAAAATAATCTTCATTTTTGTTTGTTTGTTTTGACTTGGGGCCACACCAGCATTGCTCAGGGATTAGTTCTGGTTTCTGCACTTTGGATTTACTCCCGACGGTGCTCAGTGGACCATATGAAGTGCTGGGGACTGCACCTGGGTAGACCACATGCAAGCCAAGAGCCTTTCCTGCTGTGCTATAGCTCTGGCTCCATGACACAAGCATTCTTTCAAACTGCAGTGAAATGCTTGTATATGCTCAGTAAAAACAAAGTCATTACATCTTACAGACACATAATTTAGCATTCATTGATAGCTAGTCTCTATTTTTTATTTTAATGCATTGCTTTTCTCTGTAAAATTTTTCCAGCTCTGAAACATTTTGATAGTACATGAAAATTTCTTAGATTCTTAGACACTGAGGTTACATCACCTGATGAGTAAAATGGCTCTGATTGGGGGGGCTTGAGCTATAGTCCAGTGGGTAGGGCATTTGCCTTGCATGTAGCTGACCTGGGTTCATTCCCTGGTATCCCATATGGCCCCCCACACAGTACCAGGAGTGATTCTTGAGCGAAGAGCCAGGAGTAACCCCCTGAGCACCGCTGGGTGTGACACAAAAATCAAAAAAAAGGTTATGATTGTCTATCTATCTATCTATCTATCTATCTATCTATCTATCTATCTATCTATCTATCTATCTATCCATCTATCTATCTATCTATCTATTCATTTATTTATTTCTGGTTTGGAGGCCACACCCTGAAGTGCTTGGGGGCTGCTACTGGCTCTGAGTCCAGAGGTTGCTCCTGGGGACTCACGGGGCCACGGTGCTAGGGAGGGAACCCAAGTCTCCTGCAGGCAAAGCAGGTGCTCAGTCCACTGAACCATCTCTCTGGCCCTAAACTGGTTAGGGCCAAAACCACTGCAATCGTTCTGATGGGAAACTGCTGAACTTTCTTTCACCCAAACGTAATGGTTTGTCTTCTCTTTCTGCTGATCTCATCCAACATACCCTCCACCTATGTTTTCACTGACAACTCTCCCCAAAGTTTCCTCAAAGTCTTTCCCCAAACAACTTCCAGTACTCTTCCTTAAGAGTTTCATTCTCTCTGAAATACAGCGGCCTGGTCAAAAAGTATAGATAATAACTCAGCAACTGCACAGGCTGCATGGACAGCAAGGAGTGAATTGTTGACATTGCCTCTTATGCCAGTGTTTGAAAAATGCATTGGAGAAAAAGGGTTTATGAGGCTGGGGATATAGCCACCACACACACACACACACACACACACACACACACACACACAGTGTTCTATTTGCTCTGATGTATGTCCCAGTGACCGGAGGCCAGGAAGTCAGCCGTCTTCTTCACAAGCTCAGGGATTTCCTAAAAGGAGATGCAGCCCCTGCATTTCTCTGGAATGCAATAGCAGAAGGAACTGAATGCTGAATGACTCGAGTGAAGGTGACAAGATGCAGGTGGAGGAAAGGGATTATAGAGCAGGAAAAGCTCAGAGTACCTGGATCTTTCCCTTAACATTCTCTGAGGCTCTTTAATAACCCTGGAAGATCATTAAGCATCTAGGAACCAAACACTGCTTTATTTCTACATGTCGAGTGGTCCAGAGTCATGACGGGGAGTGGAGGTGGGGGATCTGGGACACTGTAGCCTCTCACTCTGCAGGCGTCCTTTCGACAACTATGTTTTGAAGGGATCTTGGGTCAACCTTACATCACTTGATCACTTGAATCCCGTTATTCATCGATTTGCTCGAGCGGCGCCAGTAACATTTCCATTGGACCCTATCACGTGCCAATGTAGCCCAATGGCATCTGGTTGATTGAGGAATATGAAGAGCCTCAAACCGTTCCTTCAGGGTCTTAACAAGGAAGTCTGACCATCTTGTAGGTGGGCGGCCACGTGATCTTTTGACATCCCGTGTGATCCAGTCGGTAACAGGTCTAGTCCAGTGGTTGTCTCCAAATCGCAAGGTTGTCTCTTGCAATTTGGAGACAACCTTACATGTGAGAAAGAAAACACCCCTGGGCCTTAAAGCTCAGTACATGGAATGTGTATCACAGGTAAGAAAAGCACCTGCTGGGTGTGCGTGAGACCAAAGAAGGTGGTGATTGCTTTGACTTTAAGTGAATCCCGGGAAATGATGCACATGGCGACCTACGTTAGAGGCTTCAACTATTTTTTACATCTACAGATCTGTGGTAGAAAACCACAGACAGAAATAGCCTTGCTTGGTCTGCAGAGTTATGCTCTAGAATAACATTCAATGATTAAGTAATAGAAGATGAAGGAGAAAAAAAAACCCTAATCAAAATTAAAAAAAAAAACTGAAGCAGTGACTAGCTGCAGTAAGAATGGTGTCGCTCAATTGCCACGAGGCAGAGGAGGAAGGCACAATTATGTCTTTAATGCAGTCTGGACTAAGATGAATCTCTTTTGGCTGGGCCAGGCCAGTCCCAGGATCTGGGTTTTAGTAACTGTACTGTCACGACCTGTTTTTGTATAGAGCCCTATTGTTTGGTTATTTGGCAGGGAAGGTTCTCAGGGAGGATTCCTGCTGCTGAGTACAACCTGAAAGTTATGGGGGCAGAAATGACCGCTTGCTTTTGTGCTGGTTAGAGTCAATGAGTTAAAAGGCAGGTTGTCTAAGCTAAGTTTGAAGTTCTGATCAACAGTGAAAACTTTCAGTAGAAGAATGTCACACGCACTGTCTTGTTTTACCTGGCAACCCTAGCTATTGAAAAGGAAAACATGGCTCTCATTTCTAAAATGGGCAAAGGACTTTTCAACTTGGAGGACCTGTCTAATGGACCCCGGCTGAATGTTCTTATAAATTCTTTTCCACAAGGGGTAGGGCCCCTGATCTTTCTACCTTGTGGCTTCTATTTATTATCTGTTTGCTAACTGGCCCATTTCCATTTCAGTTTTAGTCTGGTATTTGTCTAAGAGGACCTTCCCTGTCAAATGTCACCTGTGTGTGTCAAGAACCAATTCTCTGGCCAAATAATACATGGTACACGTTGGCAGTCAACATAAAGTGTTGAAGCAATGAGAGAAATTCAACCTTACTGTATTTATATTCTTTTCACCGCAAGCCTTTTAATTTTGGGAACTAAAAAAATAATAATAAAACTTTTAAATTTCCATCTTGGTGGCTGAAGAGAGAGACTATAGGGGTTAAGACATTTTTTCTTGCACACAATAGATTCTGGTTTGATCCCTGGCACCACATATGGTGCCCAAGCACAAAGCCAGCAATAAGCCCCTAAGCACAGTTGGGTGTGGCCCCCAAACAAACAAACAAACAAACAAACAAACAAACAATGCATCCATTTTGAAATGTATTCATTTTAGGTCAAATGACAGTATAAACTAGAACTTGTCACAAAAGCTGGGACAAATGTTCAAAGGAAAATGTCCTTTCTTTTCAAAGGAATGACAGGAAAATCCTGTGTTCAAGTGGCCCTGAGTGCCTGCCCTCTGGTGGTGGTGGAGAGAATTACCAGTTGATACAAGTGTATTTTAGGAGCTGAGAAGCTGATCTCAGTTTTCTCTGAGAGTCTGGAATCCCAGCTTCTTAAATTGTGAGTCGTGTAACTGAATGTTGAGTTCATTTTAAGTTTCCTTGTGATTTACTATCAGTTAATGTTTTATTTGTTTATCTATTTTTACATTCTTGTATAAGTGGGATCGTGTAAAAAATTCTTTGTGAGTGGAAGTTTAAGAAGCCTTATCGTAATTCAATAAATCCATACCAGTTCTAAATTATGAATCACTTGTATCACTTGTCTTCTGATTGTTCATCGATTTGCTCGAACAGGCACCAGTAACATCTCCATACGTCCTGTTGCAATCAAGTGTACCCCAGAGTAGCTGCTTGCTCCAGGAACAGGAAAAGCCTCAAACCATTCTTTCAGGTCATGGGAATGAGGTCGTTAATTTTACCAGTTTTTTGGCATATCAAATAAAACACGGGTAGCTTGCCAGGCTCTGCCAAGTAGGTGGTATACTCTCAGTAGAAGGCTCTCATCTCAAGCATTTACTGATGAAACTCAAAATATGATTATTAATACATAATAGAGTTACTGTAGGACTTCACGATAATCCAAATTTTTTTGAAGGGAGGTACTTGGGGCCACACCCAGAGGTTCACAAGAGCTGCTCCTGGCTTGGTGCTCAGGGATTGCTTCCAGTGATGGTTGGGGGACCGTATGGTGTTGTGGATTGGCTTCCTGCTTGCAAAGCACGCTCTGAGCTATCTGTCCATTCCAAGATAATTCAATTCTTAACTCTTATTACTTCAGTATATTTAACAATCCAAACAGCTGAAAACGTTGGCAGTAGAATCAATCCTGAAAAATCTATTGTCTAGTTAAAAATCTCATTTGTCTATAGACCAGAGTTACATGGAAAGGGCTGAAGGTGCTCTCGGGACATGGGTGGGGAGGCAGGCACTGGGGAGGGTGCGGCGTGAGAATGACAGATGCAGGGAAAATATCATTAACAGCATTGCAAATCGGAGTGCCTGACTAAAATTGTTAAGACCAAAGTTACATCTAGGGGATAATGGTTACAGAACCCACATCTGCTTTTCCTAATTGCGTGCTAAAGCATGAAAAGTGAACTAGCATAAGATACCAGGGCATCCTCATTTTATTAAACTACTTAGACACAAACAGAATCTGATCTTCCCATTTAAAAACCAATGGGTGAAAATGATGGCTCAAAGGGTTGACATGGGTGTTTTGCCTACAAGAACCCCCCACCTTTCTACCACATGGTTCCCCAACCACTGTACCAGGAGAAGCCCCCAAAGTATTGAAAGATGTGGTCCCACAACTGAAAAATATTATTATTATTATTATTAATTTGCTTTTTTGGGTCATACCCGGTGACACTCCTGGCTCTTCACTCAGGAATTACTCCTGGAGGTGCTTGGGGACCATATGGGATGCCGAGGCTCGAACCCTGGTCAGCCACTTGCACAGCAAAAGCCCTACTCACTGTGCTATCACTCCGGCCCCACAACTGAAAAAAAATTAAAAACTGATTTTAAGAGAATTTCTGATCAGAAAGCCACATTTTATGGGTTTTGGCACAATAAGTTGTTAGTTTCTATAGAAAAAAAATCTTTTTTTTCTTTTTTGAGTCACACCGAAATGCTCAGGGTTACTCCTGACTCTGCACTCAGGAATTACTCCCGGCGGTACTCGAGGAACCATATGGGGTGTCGGGGATGGTCCAAAACACCACCACCACCAGAACGCTGTGTGTCCTAGACCCCGGGTTCTCTTTTCCTCTCTCTCCCCAGCCTCCTGCATTGTTTCAGGTCATGCCCCCTTCCTGACCCTGAGCTAGTCAATGAACTCCCACCCTCATTCTCGCCATCCAACAGCCAGGCTTCAAATCCTGCAGTGTCCTGTCCCGTGTGCTCTGGGCCTGCCCTTCCTCTGCTCTCCCCACTGCCGGCCTGTGCCAGGCCCCCTCCCAACTTGTGGTTCATCTTGGAACAAAGGACACCTCTTTCCTCCGGGACCTCTCCGTGCTGAGCTGTTTTTCACACTGATGCCCAAACAGCTGTTGAAAATAAAGCCTGGATCATGTTTTTCGTCCCCCACGCTAGCAATGGTGCCTCTTTGCTATAAGATCAGCTCTAAACATAGCACAGATCAACAGGCCCTTCTCAAGCTGTCCCCGAACATGTGTTCAATTCCTTTCCCCAAATGCCTTTCTCTCCCAGCCTCAACTGTCTGCTGGCCGTTCCCATTGTGCATCTCCTTGACGTTACTGATGCTTTGCCCTCTGTTTAAGAACCTTTCCCTTGCTTCTTGACAACGTCTTGCTCATCTTTTAGTAAAGATAAAATGTCTGTTCCTCTGGGAAGACTTGGAAACCATTTTCTTTACTTTTACTGTTCCCATCAGGATAAATTCCTCTTTCTACAGGATCCCCCAGGATCTTGTATGTGTCTCACTTGTAAGCTATTGGGTTAACATTTTTAGAGCTTGCATCAAATTTTATAGACTTAAAATTCCTTAATGATTGAGCTCATCTTCTCTTATTTTTTTATGTCTTTCATGTTTGGAGCAGTTCCTGTTACAGAGCAAATACTTCATGTTGCATGAACCAGATCTCAATAGTTGATTAGTCAGGGGAATAATTCAGGCTTTGGACATGAGTGAAGAGCGGTACACCTACCGTGTGCCTCTTAATATTGAGAGTATAATCGTTAAAAAATACGATGGTGCTGGAGCCGGAGAAACAGTACAGGGCACTCGCCTGGCTCAGAGTGACCTCTCTTTGATCCCTGGCACCACCTATGAGAGCTATGTTTCCCAGAGGACTGCCAGAAGTAACTCCTGAGCTCAGAGGAAGGGCCATTTTTCTGACCATTTTCAGGTATGGACCAAATCCTTCCCCTGAAAAAATATGTGTGTTCCACTGCTTTAAACTTACCTTGTATCTTGTTGCTTTGAGAACTTTCCCAACTGCTTTCACCCACCCCCCAGAGGTCACAGTAGGGTCAGACCAATTTGTCTTGTCTTTCACAAAGTGAGAATCATCCCAGAGTCTATGACTACACGGGACCATGGTTCATTCTTCAGAAGCATATTCATTATCAAAAAACCAAGAGTTCACAGCCTTCTAAAAAACCAGGCTTTTCAGAGAAGAGAGAACCCTTTAACTGTGTGTGTGTGTGAGTGTGTGTGTGTGTGAGAGAGAGAGAGAGAGAGAGAGAAGAAAATGAAATTTATAATTACATCCTTGGGAATAACTAGGTTAATTGAATGAGGGAATTATTTACTTGGCTGGTCCCTACTCTGGGTTTAAGGATCAACCACAGGGCCCGAGAGATAGTATAAAGGTTGAGGTGCTGGCCTTGCAGGGGGTCGGGGCTCTGACACTGATTCAAATGCCAGCACCATATATGGTACCTAGCACTGCCATGCATGGCCCCGAATACAGGGCCGGGTGGCCCCAGCACTGCCATGTGCCCATAAACCGAGCAACAACGAACTTCGTTAGAATATTTAACAGGTGCTTTGTTTTACTGGCTTAAAAAAGTACCTGGCGCTTGTTTTCTAGAAGAGCTGCCTCCCACGTCCACAGGTCGGTGAGCACAGCAAACCTGTCCACCTCTGCATGGGCCCAGCCCCCGACTGCAGTAGCCGCACTGTCGCCTTTGTGACCTGGGAGAAGAGGGAAGGGACTACTCAGAGGGGGGCCATCTAGATGTCCCCAGGAGAGAGGTGAGACTGTCAGCTCCATTGCAGCAACGAAGGGACAGAAATCGGTCACTGGGATTCTGAGACACAGCGAATTTGCTATGGGCAAAAACTGACCCAGAGCATCAAATGCATTGACTCCTAAGTCAATAAGATTCATTTATTTTTTTCTTAATTTAAGCTTTAACGATGGATTTTAGGGATATAACTGAAATTCCGTTCACTTGCAACCATCACCACAATGTCCTTAAATCTATCATTTAAATGTAAAACACAATTTTCCCCTTCCCTAACACAGACCCCTAATGGGTTAACAACAAAGCCAGTTTGACTTGCTCTTTCAATTGATATTAGCCACGTCATATTTCCAGAGAACATCATATTTCCAGAGATGTTTCTAAGATATTCCTTAATTATGGTCATTACAAACTTAAGCAATTCAGGTAATCATGGCCATTGTACAGCTGAACTATTTCCTTACTGCATTCATGTTGATTTCTACTATCAGCATTACTACTGCTTCAGCTTAATGAATAGCCTATTTCAGAAGAGAACAATAACAAGGGATTTTTCAGGTCAGTGAATGACTCACATGGTGGTGCGCAAGCTCCTGAGTTTGATCCCTGGTATCACCTTGTGGCCCTAAAGGCCCCAAGCACCACAGGGGAGATTACCAAGCATTGAGCACCTCCTGGAGTGACTGCTATTTGGTTTTGAAATGTAAGGTTCAAGGAGATGGTAAAGGTATTTATTAAAGCACTTGCCCTGCATGTGGCTGACGCTGGTTTGATCTCTGGAACTACATGATCCCCTGGACTCCACTGGGTGTGGCCCCAAAATACCTCCTACTCAAAGTAAGATTTTCCCAGCGCTAAGATTTGAGTTCAATAATGATCAAGTACATGATAGGAACAAAAGGAACCCCTTTGGCAGCAGTTGGGAAACCATTTTGCACCGGATGAGGAACTACCTACTTCCAATTCAGTGGGAAGATAAACTTATGGGAAATATAAGTAACCACCGAGTAAATGTTCCAACCAAATGAAGTTCTTGGCAGCTGGAAATTGCATGGTGATACAACTTAACTTTAACAAAAATGAGGCGTCAGTGTGTAGGATGCACAGTAGAGATGGAAAGTGAAGAGCTGGAGTAAGAGGCCCTGGGACAGCACCCCAGGGCTCAGATCCCCGCGTCTGCATGATGACAGGGCGCCAGTGAAGATGAGCTCTGTGACCTGAAAGGCTAATTGTCAAACATTCTCCGAGCAGCACTTTATAGCACTAATAAGATTAGTTTTTCTGAATTAGTCTCCATGGTTACAGAGGAGCATAAACCCTGGCCCAATGCTCTTTTAAGCGTCACCATGTGGCTGGAAAGTTCTCATGCCATTTATTCCAAAAAGAAGAGGCCTACTTGTTTTCCCTCACCTGTTTCTAAAACCAGTTAAATCTGGGTGATTCAAAAAGGAAGAGAGGAGACACAGGACAGGTTATTGGGTCACGCTGAGTAATGACTTCTCCCGTTGGGGCTCAGGGAACACTCTCTAACCAGACTCTTTTATCTTTTCACATACTGGTAATATTTTACTAAGAACCCAATGTCTCTGCTTCCAACTGTGGTTTCCCAAGGTCAATCACTTTGTGGTGTGTGTGTGTGTGTGTGTGTGTGTGTGTGTGTGTTTGTGTTTGATGTAAGGGAAAAAATGACTCATGTTGGGGCTGGAGCGATAATACAGCAGGCAGGGCTTTTGCCTTGCACGCAGTCGACCTGAGTTCAGACCAGGCAGCATCCCATATGTCCCCGAGTACCTCAGGAGTGATCACTGAGTGTGAGCCAGGGTAGCCCCTGAGCACAAAACAAAAACAAACAAAAAGCCTAAGTGGAAAGAACAGCAAGGGAAGGCAGGAGAGACAGACAACATGCCCAGGACAGGGGCACAGACACTGTGTCCAGGAGAGGGGGACAGACACCGTGTCTAGGAGAGGGGACAGACAATGTGTCCAAGAGAGGGGACAGACATTGTGTTCAGGAGAGGGGACAGACACAATGTCCAGGAGAGGGGACAGACGTGTCCAGGAGAGGGGATAGACAATGTATTCAGGAGAGGGGACAGACAATGTGTCCAGGAGAGGGGACAGACACCATGTCCAGGAGAGGGGACAGGACATTGTGTTCAGGAGAGGGGACAGACACCATGTCCAGGAGAGGGGACAGACGTGTCCAGGCCAGGAGAGAGGGACAGACAATGTGTCCAGGAGAGGGGACAGACATGTCCAGAAGAGGGGACAGACAATGTGTCCAGGAGAGGGGACAGACGTGTCCAGGAGAGGGACAGACACCATGTCCAGGAGAGGGGACAGACACCATGTCCAAGAGAGGGGACAGACGTGTCCAGGAGAGGGGACATACAACTTGTCCAGAAGAGGGGACAGACACTGTGTCCAGGAGAGGAGGGGGGGCTGCCTGCGGACAGCATCTTTTATGAAGTACCTGTGTTGAAGCTGCATGTGCTTATTGAATTATCTGATGCTCTTGGTGATGAATTATATTTGGGGGCATGCTAAAGAAAGGGCTCTTTCAGGGTCGGGAAGATACAGATTTTTATTACTGGTTTTGGCATATTGAATACGCATCGGACAGCTTGCCAGGCTCTACCATGTGGATGGTAGATTCTCAGGATGCCTGTCTTCAAAAAGCTCTCGAGCTCATTTGCCAACATGGCAAGGCGCAAGCCTCAGGCGACCAAATGCTAACGTCCAAGCTTGCAAAGCGGTGCAGAGAAGCCATAAAGGAGACCTCAAAGACCGAAGAGCAGAAATACTGGAAGATGCTGCAGAAGCCGGGAAAAGCATTCGCACCGCCCGCCTGTCCTTCGCCAACTGTAAGACCAAGATGACTGCCCTCCAACGCCCTGATGGATCTATCACATTTTCCAGAAAGGCAATGGAGAAGATTATCCATGACTTCTACTCAGATCTCTTTGATAGCCACGTCCACCTGCCCACATACCAAATTCCGCGGCATGGATATGTTGTTCCCAACGTTCTCCCTTCTGAAATCCGACATGCCATTTTGTCGGTAAAGAAAGGAACAGCACCAGGCCCAGACAAAGTCAGACCCAAACACTTGAAGAATCTGCCTTCAGTACTCATCAATACACTGGCTCGGCCCTTCACATGCTTCCTGTCTGAATGCAAGGTGCCCTACCAATGGAAAACCAGCAGGTGAGTTCTACTGTTCAAGAAGGGAGACATTCATGACATTGGCAACTATCGCCCCATCTGCCTGTTGTCCGTCATCTACAAGCTGTTCACTTGAGTCATCCTGAACAGGATTGGCAGAACATTAGATGAAGGACAACCATGTGAGCAAGCTGGCTTCCGAAAAGGATTCAGCACAATCGACCATATCCACACGGTAACCAAGCT
This sequence comes from Cryptotis parvus, assembly GCA_021461705.1. NCBI lineage: Eukaryota > Metazoa > Chordata > Mammalia > Eulipotyphla > Soricidae > Cryptotis > Cryptotis parvus. The sequence continues at coordinate 75,695 of JAJIBD010007093.1, read as the reverse complement.
CATTGAGGTTTGTAGGGAGTTCAAGATGCCACTCTGTCTCACATTCATTGATTTAAAGAAAGCCTTTGATTCTGTGGAGACCAAAGCGGTTATTGAAGCCCTAGCCAAACAGGGTGTTCAAACCCAATACATCAAGATCCTTCGTGAGCTGTATTACGGATTCACCACCAGGATCTCACCATTCTACAAGGAAGTGATCATTGATGTCAAAAGAGGGGTTCGGCAGGGTGATACCATTTCACCAAAACTCTTCAGTGCCACCCTCGAGAACATCATGCGACAATTAGAATGGGAAGGAATGGGAGTGAAGATAGACGGTTGGCAACTACACCACCTGTGCTTTGCTGATGACATCATTCTAATAACACCAAACATTAGCCAAGTGGCACAAATGCTGGCTGACTTTGACTGAGAATGTGGAAAGATAGGTTTACAGCTGAATCTCAGCAAAACTATGTTCATGAGAAATGAACTAGTTCCAGAGGCCCCATTCACTCTCAGTGGAACAAATATCTCTGAATGCAGCAGTTATGTGTACCTAGGTCGAGAAGTCAACATGATGAATGACCTAAAACCTGAACTGCGCAGGAGGAAAAGAGCAGCATGGATTGCCTTCAAAAGCATTGAAGAAATAGCGAAAAAAGACAAAGAACCTCTGGCTCCGGGCACATCTCTTTGATTCCACTGTTCTCCTTGCATTAACATACGCCTCAGAGACCTGGGCCCTACGAAAGCAGGATGAGACCGCTATTCGGGTCTCCCAAAGAGGAATCAAAAGAGTTATGCTTGGAATATCACGCCTCACTCAAGTGAGAGAAGGAATCCAGAGTTCCGGCCTCCATTGCTGTTCCAGAGTCAGGGACGCTGTCTCATTTGCCAAGGCATCGAAAATCAGATGGGCTGGACATGTAATGCGATTTGGAAACGACCGCTGGACTAGAGCCATTACCAACTAGATCCCACGAGACGTCAAAAGATCACGTGGCCGACCACCTACACAATGGTCAGACTTCTTCGATCAAGACCCTGAACGAACGGTTTGAGGCTCTTTGTATTCCCGGGGCAACCAGAAGCCATTGGGCTACACTGGCACGTGATAGGGTCAAATGGAAATGTTACTGGCACCCGCTCGATGAAATCGATAAACAACGGAATGTCTAGTGATCTAGCGATGCTAAAGAAAAAATGTGTTTATTTGTTTGACTACTTTTTAATTTGTCTTTTATTCTGTTTAGGGGTACATCCAGCAGTGCTCTGGGGGAGGCTGCTTTTAGGGGGTTAGGGGACCATGTGGTGCTGGGGATTGAACCTGTGCTTCCCATGTGCGCCAGCTGCTGAGCTATCGCCTTGCCCTTGACTGCCAACCCACCCCCAAACTGACACCTGACCTTTTTCTTTCTCGATGTAGTGGCTGGCCACGAGCACCAGCTCTGTCTCCAGTTCCTGCAGATCGTTCAAGGCTATGTCGTAAATGACATGTACACCTTGTGAGTCCTGGGTGTGGATGCAGCCTGCCTCGACGCTGTAGTAGTCGTCCTGGTTCTCTACTTCAGAGAACTCCATGAAATGGGTGCTGTGGACCTGAGGGGAGGAAAACCAAGGGCAGAAGTTGCCTAAAAGGGAGAACTCTGTTTCCTAGTCTGAATGCGCCAAACAGCAGGCTTCTGTTCCTATACAGCAAGCTGTCAGCATGGAGCTGCACAAATTTTAAATGGCTATAAAGTCAGAGGTTAGGTAAGATGGAGAAGGGAACAGTGTGCTAATAATTGTCGAAAGTGATATTAGCCTAGAACTGAGCATTGAATACAGGCAAAAAGACACACATGATAACCTCTAAATGTATGTATTGTAATCCACAGTGTCTAAGAGAAGGAAGAGAGAAAAGAGATAAAGAACCTGCCATAGAGAGACAGGCTAGAGGAGGAAGGAAGGGGACATTGGTGATGGGAAATGGGCACTGGTGGAGGAATGGGGGTGCCTTCAGTCTTACAGTGTATCAGCACTGTAAGACCGAAGGCTGATACACTGTAAGACTGAAACCCAAATATGAACTTCTTTGTAATTGTATATCTCACAGTGGTATAATAAAATATAAAAAATTAAATAACAAAACAGAAGTCTTAGAGAAACAAAAAAAAAATTTTTAAATGAAAAGATAACTTGTACAGAAAAAAAGATATTGATAATAAATATTGGTGTGGGGGAGCATAGTTTTTATTTTTCGCCTTTGCTGTTTGGCTTTTTGGCTCAGACCCCTGTAGTGCACAGGATTGCCCTTGGCGCCCTGCTCAGGCCTGCTACCCAGCAGTGCTGAGGCACCAGGTGGTACTGGGGATGGAACCTGCCTTCCACATACCAAGTGCTCAGCTCATGAACCATTTCCCAGGCCATGAAGGATAGTTTTGAGGTAGAGAATAAGCTGGTGAAGGGCTGTTAATTGGTTTTCCCAAGATTACCTGGGGAAAGGCAGACAGTGTCACCGAGAACCTGGCATCAGGCCTGGCCGCCAGGCCCACACCCTGGCAAAGTCACTCAGCTGTCATGGCCTGCTTCCTCATCTGTACCATGGGGTTGGGCGGCTACAGTGGTAGGATCTTGTGGGGATGTCACAGAGTTGTGAGGACCAATGATACTATACCTAAGAGGCACTTGAACTCTCTAGACCTTGGCAACTACAGTTTTTAAAAATTTTTAATTACCTAAATATTTCTAAAACATATAGACACAATCTGATTTCTTAGTAATATGCTGGGTTGGATAGTGCCCACTCCAAATTCAGGTTCAACTGAACTGACTGCAGGGAACGTCTCTTAGTTGTTGAAAATAGTCTGGGTAGGGCGTTTGCTTTGCATGCGGCTGGCCCATGCCAGCCTGGGTTCGATCCCCAGCATCCCATATGGCCCCCGAGCACTGCCAGGAGTAATTCCTAAGTGCAGAGCCAGGAGGAACCCCTGAGCATTGCCAGGTGTGACCCAAAAAGGAAAAAAAAAGAAGAAAGAAAGAAAATAGTCTGGGTAGGTGTGATCAAGTGAAGATAAGATGAATGAAGATGGCGTCCAATGACTCAAGTCCCTAAAAAGGGAAAATTTGGGGGGTTGGGGGTGTCCAGAGAGTTTGGAGTGCTGAGGTCCTGGTACTACTTGGTTACCTGAGCACTGCTGGGAACACTCCCTGAGCACAAAGCCAGGAACAGATCCTGAGCACTGTCATATGAGGACCCCAAGCAAAACACAGGAAATGTTGGGCCTAGAAGATAGGTCAAAGACATAAAAGTTCCAGCACAAGACCCGGGTTTGACCCCTGGTATCACAGGACTCCTGAGTCTGGTTGGCCTCCAGCAGCACAGGGAAGCAGAAACACAAAAGCAGAACAGATTGGAGACAGAGATGCACAAATTGGAAGTACAGAGGCACAAATTGGACAGAGTGGCAGGGGACAGGCTTCTGGGAAGAGACAGCGCCCAAGTGTCTAGTCCCTAAGTAAGCAGCGTGGGGAGTGTTGGCTCACACAGCAGTTGGCAGAGACGGGAAGGTCATCCTGACACTGAGACTGGGGAGCATGTGGTCCTACTTGGCCCTTGACATTGCAAGAACCTTTAGATCTTGGGGGGGACAAATGTCCTTCAAGATATATAAGCCACTCACTCAGTGCTGCTCCATTAGGGCTGTGTAGGAAGTGAAATCAAGTTATCCCAGGATCCCAAAAGTAATTCCATCATTGGAATTTGTTTTAGGGGCCACAGCTGGCTGTGCTCAGGGATGACTCCTGGTGAGACTCAGAAACCATATGGGTGCTGGGGGTTGAACCGGGGCTGGCTGCGAATAAGGCAAGTGCTCTGACTGCTGTAATCTCTCTCTGTCCCAAGAATTCTAATTCTTAAAGGCTGAAGAGAATTATTCTCTAATTTAAAATTTACTGACCTTTCTCAAGCCTCTGAATCCATGTCTCCCCCTGACACCCCAGCCATGTTACATCTCAGCTCCCACTTCACCTCTCACACACAATTCTCACACTACCGCCCTCTTTCCTGTTCGCTTCTTCCTCTGCTAAGGGGCAATTTACTCTACGCCGGCCAGTTCCTCCTCTGTTCTGGGTCCATTGGCCCCTGCCCCAAAGCCTCAGGGTTCCCCACCCTCAGGGTTGCCTAACTCCTCTCAGCCACATTGTCCCTATGGATGCCGAAACCATTCATGTCCTGTTCATGAACGCTAACACATTCCCCCCCAGGTTCCTCTTCAGTCTCTCCTCCTCCCAAGGTACTATCTGCACTGCCTCCGTTTCCCAGGCCCTGTCTGCAGTGAGCCCTCAGAGCCACAGTGTGCACAATCCCCACAAGTGAACTCCCCTCCACTTGCGCCATCCTCCACAACCTCTCAGAAGCCCTGGCACTGGGGAGTTGCCTGCTTCCTGTCTCTGCCCTGCCCTGCCTTCCAGCACTCCACTGCTGCTCCGCCAGCTTTCCCACCCTGCCCTATCCTGCCCTGCCTTGTGTGAGGTAAGTGCTGTGTACTTTCAGGACTCATCTCAGGGCCTTTCCCACAACCTCCACTCCAACACAAGCACATAACCTCCATTGGTAGCCAGTACATGGGGCTGAAGCAATAACACAGGGGGTTGGGTATTTGCCTTTCATGCAGCCAACCCAGGTTCTGTCTCTGGCATCCCATATACTCCCTGAGTCCACCAGGAGTAATTACTGAGTGCAGAGCCAGGAGTAATGCCTGAGCTTCATCCCAAGACAAAACCAACAAAGTAGCTAGCACATGCTTGTCAGTGAGTCAGCCCACTTTAGACTCTTGGTTCTCCAACTCCTCGCTCCAATTCACACTCCCAGAGTACCCATAAGTCATTGCCTACCTGACACCTGTAAGTCTCAACTTTAACAAGATCAAACCTTGTTTGCTTCCACAGAGGTAGGCTGTGTCCGACTTCCCCTTTTCAGTGAGTATATTCCCATTCCCGTCCATTCCTCCAGTGTTGGAGAATAGGGGAGAGTCTCCCCTGCCTCACCCACCATGACCATTCTGTCTCCAGGGCCGGCTGATCTCAACTGCCTCTCTAAATCACCCACATCTCTGTACTTCCCCGTAGCATATTCGTCTGGGTTCTTATTATATATCTGGACTTGTCTAGAGTATCTAAAATGGGTCAAAGCTCTTAACTGATCTAACCACATTTCCTCTGGTCTGGGTTTCCTTCCTTTCGTCTCACTCATAGCTGGCAGAGGGGCTTTTAGAAATGTAGTTGTGATTTGTTTTGGTGGGGGAGGGGAGGGTTGAGTCACCCCCTATAGTGCTCAAGGGCTATTTCTGACTCTGTGCTCAGGTATGACCCCTGGCAGTGCTGAGGGGAATTACTCAGTGTCAGGGATCAAACTGGGGTCAGCTGTGTGCAAGGCAAACACCTGACCTGATATATTATTTCTCTAGTGCAGTATTAGCATACTGTTTTATATGAAACACTGATAAATGGAAGTAACTAGAAGTCATGTACTGTGTGGAATGGGGAACCAGACAACTGCTATTCCGGGCTCGGTGCTCAGGAATGACCTCTGGCAGTGCTCCAGGGACCATGTGGTGCCAGGGATAAAACTGGTGAGGAAAATAGAGCTAACAGGCTATCACCAGACGGAGGGAGCTGCCAAGGGATTATTGCTCCAGTCCCCAACCTTACTGTCTGTTTAGAGCGCAGGAAACACAATGCACTCACTCAGATATGTGGCTCATCTCTGGTATTAACACTTCTTTTGGAATAAGTGGTATAGTTAGAAAACAAAACAACTCTGAGAAAATTCTTGGATGCAATCACTGCTACATGGCTGGATCTGGAGAGTATCATGCTGAGTAAAGCTAGTCAGAGGGCGAGGGACAACAGACACGGACTGACCTCTCCTGTATGCAGGATATGAAGAGACATGGTAAGGGAACAACAAACGGCAACAGAAATGAGGCCAAAGAAAATGAGAACTTGTCTATAGAATGGAGAGTGCTAGGCAGGGAGCTGGGGTAGGGGGCAGTGGAATGCTAGGGAATCAAACCCAGGTTGGCTGCATGCAAGGCAAACACCCTCCCCGCTGTGCTATCGCTCTGGTCCATATACCACATTTTAATGGTAAAATTCACATTATATTTATATATACTTAGCCATTTTAAGTATGCAGTTCAGTGGCATTAGACACTTTGATACTGTCGCACAAACATCACCACCATCCATTCTGCAACACCTGTTCAACAATAACTCCCTGTTCCTGCTCTCCCTTGCCCCTGGCAACCTCTGTTCTTTTGCTGCCTCGGCAGTGTGACTACTCTAGAGCTCTGTCAAAATGGAAACCTGCAGTATTGGTCCTTTTGTACTGGTTCCTTGTGCTTAGCATACTGCTTTCACCAGATTGTGTGTGTGTATTGTATTCGTTCATCCAGCCAGGGACACTTGGTTGCATTCAATTTTGGCAGCTGGGAATAATGCTATTATAAGCATAGGATAAAATATCTCTTCATAGCTTTCCCTTAATTCTTTGGGTATCTGCCCAGAAATGCTGAGTCATGTGGTCGATCTGTCTGTAAGTTTTGAGAAATCACCATTCTGCCTTACATAAACAGCAGAGCAATTTACATTCCTATCAGCAGTCCACTACGATTCCCGTTTGTCTAGATGTTCACAAACACTGCTTATTTTATATTTTTTACATAAATAGTCTTATTTTATTTGTGTGTGTGATTTAAATTATAAAAGCAATGATTCCCAATATTTTGTCCCCAATATATTCTTATAGCATTTATCCTTGGATAAGTAAAGAATTATTTAAAGAGCTAGCACACGGGTTAAAGCATTTGCCTTGCATGAGGCTTATTTGGGGTTCAGTTTCCAACACTGCATGTGGTTCCCTAAGCACTGTCAGGATTTATCTCTGAGCACAGAACCAGGAGTAATCCCTGAACACTTATAGGTTCTAAAGCAAAAATAAAATGGGGGTAGAATCCATTTATTCTACTATCTATTTATTTTTATTGCTAAGTCATAATACCCTGGCCCCTCAGTAGACTTGCCAGTTGATGTGTCTGGTATTCTCTTCTGGAACCATTGCACACAGAAAGATGATCATCTGATTGACCAGTTAACTTGCCAATATCAGAACGTCAATTGGTGGGAGGGGCACTATATGGGCCCTTTTTGTTCTCGGGTTCTGAGTGTCTATGGTTGTTTAAGTACACTACATGACAAAAGACTTAATTTCCTTGAAATAGTTGAAAGGTCTCCTCTTCCTCCTCTTTCACCCCTCCCTTCCCCTCTGCTGTTTATGTGATGAGGGGCTTGTTGTTATGTGATGACGCTAAGCTTGGTTGTGGTGCCTGCACATCTGGTTGTGGTGTTCACCATGGTCACTCTCTTTAGGTGTGGTGCTCACACACATCCTTGCTAGGGAGTTACACCCAGAGCTGCTGGGTTCACACATGACTGGCTGGAATTTGCTGCCACTGCCAAGGATCACACACAGTAGATCTATCGGCCTTAAACAGCTGAGCCATCAAGAGAGTGCATATACCAGAGATTGAACATATGATGCAACTCTTGCAAGCCAGGCTCTATTAATTAACTAACTATTTTTGTTGTAATTTAGGCCACATGGTTACAATAGCATTAGTGTTTTGGTTTTGATATACACACTTACTACATCTTACTACATATGGTTACAATAGCATTAGTGTTTGGTTTTTATACACACACCTACTACACCTTCACCATCATCAAAGTGCCCAAGACTGCCCCCTCCATGTCCTCCCACTGTCCTTGTGTCATCTCCTTTACCCTAACAAGCTCCTCAGTTTTGTCACCCAGGGCCAAGAGTTTATAATCATTCATTACTGTCTAGTCCTTTGTTATATTTCTCTACATACTGCAGATGAATGACATCATCTGGTACTTTTCTTTATCCCTTTGACTTATTTGACTTAACACAATGCCTTCCACTTCTATCCAAGTTGCAGCAAACTGAAAGATTTCATCTATTTTAACAGCTTCATAATATTCTGATATTATATATTAATAAGAGAAATATATTAATATATATTAGTAAGAGAAATAGTTGGAAGGAGCAGACAATAATTACCTCTTCAGCTAAGAAATAATCCAAACTTTGAAATGATTCATATATTTTTTAAATTTGAAAATTAACAAATGCCAAGATAACTATTTGAATAAACATAGTAACTACAGAAGAAACATTGGTGACTATGCCTACCTTATCACCATCATCTGTTAATATAAATTTTAGACCTTTTGGTACCATAGTTTTTACTATCCTCACTATACTTTTTTTAATAAGCCATCATGCAGGAATTCCAAATAAAAGTTTATCAAGATTCATTGGATAATGACTCTATCCATTGGCTTCAATCTTTTCAATCTTCATTTTTTTAATGAAAATAAAAAAGTACCACTAGTTCCTGCCTCACTGTAGAACACAATACTGACAGTATAAAAATACTTTATCATACTAATTATTCTGCATTTGGACAATTACCTGGTTATAACAATTATATCCTATACTTGAACATGACCTACTTTGCCAAGAACTTTAATGCACATTGTCTTTTTTGTGATCTCAACTATTCCATTATGGACAAAGCTTTTCTTTCAAGCAATTATTAGTTATTTGAAAGATATACTTCCAACTCAAACCATTTTATTGGTTTGATTTGTTTTTGTTGTGTTTTGGTTTTAGACCACACACCCAGTGGTTCTCAGGGCTTTCTATTGACTTACTATTAAGTAAGTCAATATTGGCTTACTGTTGGCTTACTATTTATTGACTTACTATTATTACTGGCTTACTATTGACTTACTAAGGCTTACTATTGAGGTTCACTCCTGGTGGGATTTGGGGATCATATGTGTTTTCAGGAACGAAACTGTGTTGGCCACATGCAAGAAAAGAGCCCTACACTGTGGGCTTTGGCCCTGTCTACCTCCTTTGTCATTTGAACATGTAGTAAACATCTCAAAATTTCCATGTCCCAAGCTGAAATCATGAAATTCCCATCAAACTTGCTCCAGCCATATTTCAGATGATGGTAACTTAAATGTCTGGGTCAAAATGTTAGCATTAAAGGGCCAGATAGTATAGCAGGTACGGCATTTGCCTTGCACAAAACCAACCTGGGTTCCATCCTTGGTACCCCATATGGTCTCCTGAGTCTTCCAGGGGTACTCCCTAAGAGCAGAGCCAGGGGAAAGCTCTGAGCACTGCTGGGTGTGGCCCCCAAACAAAAATAAACAAATAAAAGTTCATTTAGCATTAAAAATAAAACAATATTTTAGCATCATCCTCCAAGTCTCTCTCACATTCCATATTTGACCTGCCTGAAAACCAACTGGTCAGTGCCTCTGAAAGACATCTAGAACCTGACCATTTATTCCTATATCTTCTTATATATATGGTTTCTACTAGATACATGTAACATTTTCCTAGTCTCTGTTTCAGTCCTAGTATAGACAGCTCCCAATGCATCAATGTAACCTGTATCTCTCTTGTTCCAAACTCTACCATAGCTCCTCTTCTTGCACAGAGCCAAGTTCCCACCAGGCCCTACCCTTTCCCCATCCTTCACTCCAGCTACATTGACTCCTGCAGGCTCCGAAGACTCTACCAAACAGTAGTAGTCTTAACAGTTCTGCATTAAGGTCTATGCATTGGTTCCGTTGTCCTGGAGGCGTCTCTCCTACCAGTGGCCCACAACAGCCTGTGCCACAGGCATTCAGGAGGCCCATGAATGGGTAACGTGCCCGTGTAGGGTGGTAGGTGCTTTGCTTCCTGGGTACTGTTGTTGAGTGAACATGTGCCGGTGCTAGCCCTGAACTTTGTGCAGGGGGTCAAACACACTGGGCCCAGAGGCAGCTTTTCATGGTGGCAAGCCCAAAAAGCTTACTCCCAGAAGCACAGGCCCCCTCAACTTTGTGGAGCAACCAAAAATGAGCATTCATGCCTCCTGTCGTCTGCATGAAGAAGAAACCCAGAATCAGGGGTAGACATGTGGATTTAAACACTGGCACACTGGCGAGGGTTCATATAGGGAGTGCAGCTGAGCCACATGTCCTACAAAAGCCCTGTTCAGGCCAGCGAGAGAACTCAGAGGCGCATGTGCGGCCCTGAGAACACTCCCCGCCATCACAAGGCCCTAAGCACTGCCTGGGGTGGGGGGTGGGAGTGGGGGGTCTTCATGGTTCCCTCCTGGTTCAACTACGCCCAAGCACAGTGCCTCATCAGCCCCGGCACTGACCATGAGTACCACTGGGTGGACACCCTCCTATATGTGTAGTACTAGATAAAATCTCTCACCAAAGGTCACTTCTAGAATTTCTTACATGAAAGCAGTAGTTTCCAATGGTTTGTAAGCAGGCTGTGTTTGCGTTGTTTCTGAGAGAATGGGATCAAAATACTGTGTTCCCTCATGCACCGCTTCCTATAGTCAGCATGGCAGGGCAAGAGTTGTCTCCCTTCTCCTTGTTTTGGAAGTTCTCAGGCCTTACTCTTGGCTCTGTACTGAGGGATCACTCTTAATTATGCTCAGGAACCATACTTAGTGCTGGGAATAGAACCAGAGTCCGCCACACAGAAGGCAAGCACCTCACCTGCTGATCTCTCTCTCTCTGGACCTCCTTCATTTTTACCTCCCACTTGCATCCCAGAACAAATTAGGCAACAGCTCACTGATAAGCAGCTTTTACAAACCTATTAACCAATAGCACACTGCAGGTATGATATGAGGTACGCATTAGCAAGAGCAGGAAGGGTTGATTTTATAGGTGTATTTGTTTCCAAAGTGTCTTAACCTTCTCCCAGCTCAGCAGAGGAGTATATTCATGGGGAGCCAGGCCAGTACTTGGGAGTCCCGGTGAGTGGTTAGAGATGAGGAGGAGGAAGAGGATACTAAGAAGGAAGAGCAAGCAGTCAAGGGTCCCTGGTTTCTGTCTGTACCTGCCAGGCCCCCAGAATAGCTGGGCCAGAGCAGTGCTGTATTACTAACCTGAGCACTGAACCAACTGGCCTGCTGTGCTGAGTATCACGGGGAATGGGTCCCCAAATCCTGCCTGGGGGCACCCACTGCCTCTCCCAAATCAAAACAAAATTCCGTACCTTGTGCGCAGCAGGGGTCCCGTGGACATAGTGCTGAGATCCAAGGCCTTGCAGAGTGCCCAGGCCTCCTTTGGCCATATTCACCCAGGAACTGTCTTCCAGGGTCGGAATAGGTTCCCAGAGATCACAGTCAGGCCCGCAGTGTTGATGGTCAGTGTTCGCTCAACAGATCTGAAATAGTTGAGAACCCCTAAGCAGATGCGCTGAAATAAAGAAAGAGCAGGGTCAGAACCACTGTGTTCCACCCTCCTGCAGGGTCAGAACTGGCCCTGTGTTCCAGCCTCCTCAAGCTCCACTGAATGATAAGTGGGACTCTGGAATGTTGGAGGAGAACCCATATGGAAAGAAAGGAAAAATACCAGAAAGGTGATGATTTCATGGAAATATCAGAACATGGAACAAAGCGGGAAAATATAACAGGTGTTGAACCGCCCTTTCGCAGTCTCTTTCTCAGCAACCCAATCTCCAGCTGCCCGATGCTAGTACCCTGGGCCACCCCCGTACCTGCAGCTCCCTGATTCGCAGGTGACGCAGGTACAGAAAGCACAAATAGGTGCCTTTGCTCAGGACAGGATTGCTGTCACTGGGTGAACACCCATCGTCCAGGCCCAGCTGCTGTAGGGTCATAGCGTAACTGTACCTTAGAGGCAAAATTAGAACAAACACTCTTCAGTGCCAAGTGATCCATAAATTACTAACTCCACTGACCTGAAGTCATTTTACTTAAGGGAGTTTCATGATAGTTACTTTAAAAAAAATACTTTAGGGGGAAGACCATTTCTTTATTTGTTATCATTTCTGTTTTTAAAAAGTTTTAACTCAAGACAGTGTGTTAATTTAGAGGTCTCGCTTCAACAGTCCCACTTTCATTTCAGTTTTAAATCTTTATAAGAGGCACCCTGTGTATAAATTCAGTTACTCAGTTCCCACCCCCAACACCAGCTCTAATTCTGTTCTCTTGAGTCAGTAATACAAGACTTTCACCTTACCCTGTCTCTTTTCTCTGCTTCCCCAGTCCATCCACATGTGGATTGACACTTGTTAGTGCCAGGTCGTTTCCATACCCTTCCATTGGAAGATTATCCTCCTTCAAAGTTTCATTCTATCAGGAAAGTGGCATTAGTTAGTTGACATAAACATTCACCGTAGCTTTAACAAGGTCACCTGTGGATTATCACAGAAGTGAACTTCATGATGAACATTCAGATGAACAAGTAGAAGAACATATTGACCCATTTCATATGGACATTAAAAAGGAAAATCCTGAGTTCTAAAATAAATTGAGGGTCAGTTGATTGTTTAATCTTTACTTGTTGAAACTATCAACAGTTAAGTATTAGTTATTCACCTCCCTGCTTTTTATATGATTCACAGATTTTTTGGGAGGGGCAAAGGAATGTTTGGGCCACACAGAGGGTGCACAAAGACTCCTAGTTTTGTGCTCAGGGCTCACTCTTGGTGGGAATCAGGGAACCATATACAGTGCTAGGGATCAAACCAATGTCAGTAGCAAGGCAAAGCAAGACAAGCACTTAAACCCTACGCTGGAGAAATAGTACAGCAGGTAGGGCACTTGTCTTACACGACTGACCCAGGTTCAATCCCTGGCTTGCCAGGGAGCGAGTGATCCCTGAGCACAGAGCCAGAAGTAAGCCCTGAACACCTCTGGTATGGCCCCCAAACAAAACATAAAACATAAATGGATCACACAGGACACAGAGGCCAAGTATAAGAAAATTCAGTAAGATTTGATTATTTATGCAGTGGGGAGATGGTCACAGCACAGAACACAGGGGGTTGGAACACAGCCCTCAAAGAAACAGCTGAAAAAAACTCTGATACACACTGCTGGGTGACCAGCCACACATGGCAGAGAATCCTCCACACATCACAACAGAATCCCGCTGTTGGCACTTCTGCAGAGCCACACATGCCTGGAAACACACGGAACATGCTGGAACCCTTTTTTTAAAGGTATTTCTTCATTTTCAGTTTTATGTTATTTTATTTTGCTTTTTGGGCCACATCCAGCAGTGCTCAGGGGGTTATTCCTGGCTCTGCACTCAGGAATTACTTCTGGCAGTGCTCAGGAGACCATATGGGATGCAAGGGATTGAACACGGTCTGCCACATGCAAGGCAAATGCCCTACCCACATACTATCGCTCTGGCCCTGCTATAACATTTTTGGAGCTCACTTCTGAGTAGGCAGAATGGAAGCCATCAGGACCCAGGTGAAAGGGGTGACAGTGGGCATGGGAAATTTACCTCTTTAGTAATGTTTGAAGTGCTTTTTTATAGGAAGCAGGTATTTGTTTATTAAGTTTTATTTTGGGGGCCAGACCAAGTAGTGCTCAGGACCACTCCAGCCTCTGTACTCAGGGATCACTCCTGGCTAAGTTTGCAGAACCACCTGGAGTGCTGGGGATGGAACTCCAGTTGGCTACATGTTGGATGACAAACCTAGCTAGCTTGGGAGCTTTTTATCCACTCACAGCTTAATCTACTTACATGTTCTTAAGCCAGGGTTCATACTAATGAGATCTCTCTTCTATGTAAACATGATGGAGGGTGTAGCAGTTACAGAAGTCACCTTGACTCTGAATAAGAACCTTTGGACTTAATATACATTTACTAAGACTTCTATGTTTTCTAGATTGGGCACAGCTCCTCTTTATACCCACTGCACCCAGCTTGGGGCAGTTAGAATTTACCAGTAGACTACCACCCTGGCTACGTTGAGACTATCATTTAAGATTATAGGAAGGATCATACTAGTTTGCTCTCAAGCAGGCTAGTGTGACCCTTTCAGTATAGAGAGAACAAGATACTCAGAATCACCCTGGTGCAGATAATATATAAAAAGGACCTTGTGGGTACCATCTAGATTACATGAAGCCCATGAAATTAAGACGTATTATTTTATACTAGGCCCCCCCTCTCTCTCTAGTAGTTTACATAAGAGAATCTCGGAAGAAGGGATTAGTCCTTGGTGTAATCCTATAATAGGGTGTGGCACCATCCTTCTACACTCTTCTACTATCTAGAAGCTGTTTAGGGTTCTTTGTTGACAGAACTCTCTCTGAAGTTAGGATTCACTGTATCACTGTAAACTGTCTTCCCGTTCATCTTCGATTTGCTCGGCGGGTACCAGTGGCATCTCCATATGACCTGTCTCATGCAAGTAGAGCCCAAGAGATCCTGCTTGCTCCAGGAACATAAAGAGCCTCAAACCATTCCATCAGGTCATGGGAATGAGGTCTATAATTGTTACTGGTATCTGGCATATCAAATACGACACGGGTAGCTTGCCAGGCTATGCCGTGCAGGTAGCATACTCTTGTAGTCATCTCAAAATCCAGCATTTATTGATGAACCGGCGGCAGCGCGAGCCAGGCTGTGATAGGCTGGTCTGCTGGGTGGAGTTCTGATGAGGAGGAAGTCCGGATGTGGAAAATGGAGGTCCTCATGGAGTGGGGGTTGTCTGGCTTGTTGTGAGGCTCTGCTGGGGTGGTGGGCCAGGACTAGAACCTGTCATCCCTCCCGGGCACCTCATGAGCGGCTGGGCACAGTGAGAGCCAGTAGCAGCTCTGCCCCATGTCTGTTAGGATTACTTTTGTGTATATAAGGGGACTGACTTGAGGCACTCGCCCCTTTTCTGCATAGGTCTCCTCTTTGGTAGGACTCTCTCTCGGGTAAGAGTCTCTCTCTTTGTTGGGACTCCTTTGGTAGGACTCTCTTTAGTGGGGCTCCTTTCTGGTAGGATCCTCTTTGGTGGGAGACTTGAGCCCTCCGTGCATGTTCTAAGTTCTGACCAGAGCTAGAGGTCTTTCATTATATTGGATTGCAGTGGTAGAGCTTTTGTATTATTAAAAGCCTTTTGTAACTGGACTCATGAGTTTTCATCCATTCCCCGGCAGCCTCAAAGGTAGAAGAGAACCTCAGTCCTGATACTGTTGGGGGACCCCAGCAGCGCCTAATAGCTACATGCAAAGCAAATGCCCTACTCATTGTACTATCTCTCTGGCCCCTTAAAATTATTTTTTAATGTCCCAACAACCAGTCTTCCGATTTTGAGACCATGAAGGGTGGAAATTTTGGAGGCCAAAGTTTATGCCTTTGTGGTGATGGAGGTCAATACTTTGTCAAACTACATAAGCAAGGTGGCTGTAGTGGGTCTAGCAGTAACAGTAACCTTGCAAGTGACAGGAGAGGAGAGCTTGAGAAGTAACAGGGAAGCCACAGGTCACAACAAATCTGTGGACACTACTAATCACAGTGGGGAAAGCCTTGCGGCGACAGAAGACGTGTTGGAGACAATAGGCAGGGGCACAGGGGAAGCCTTGAGTTCTGTTTTTGTGACTCACAGAGCAGCAGCTCGTTTCGGTTTTGTTCTGTTGAACTTGTAAAGCATTTCAACAGAGGGGTTTGATATGTGTTTTTTGTACCCATGCTGTTTATTACTAAATGTAATAGTCTGATCATGCACCATCAAACAGCACCAGCTCAACCCGGGTATCTCGTGTAATACACCCCAGAGATAAGTCAAGCTGTGAGACTAGTGAGAGATGGTCAGGGGCATGTTAAAGAAGGTAAGTCAGTGAAGCAAGTCACAGACCTGTGGAGATCCGAGACAGGCTGGATGGGGCCAGTGGAGGGCTGTGGAGGCAGCCAGGGTGTGAGGACATTCTGAGAAAACTGGCCAACTCCAAACAAAGTACAGTTAGCAGGAACTTGCAGAGTTAGTTCCTTGCATATGACAAATGCTCTCAGGAATGCAATCTTTAATAGTAGAAGAAACTGGCTAAGGACACTTGGGAATCCCTTGTACTCTTTTACAATCTTTCAGTAATAGAAAACTATCCCAAAAATAAAACATCGATTAAAAACAAACCAATGAATGGGGGCTGGAGAGATGGTACAGGTGAAGCCACTTCTCTGGCAAGCAGCTGACCCTGGTACTGCACATGGTCCCCAAAACACTGCCAGGTGGATCCCAAAGCACAGAACCGGGGCAGCCCCTGAGCAAGGCCAGGTCTGTGGCCCAATTCAAACAAAATAAATCACTTGTATCACTTGGCTTCTGTTGTTCATTGATTTGCTCGTGTGGGCACCAGTAACATCTTCATATGTCCTGTCACATGCTTGTGTAGCCCAAGGGCATCTGCTCACTCCAGGAACATGAAGAGCCTCAAACCATTCCTTCAGGTCATGGGAATGATGTCTATAATTGACCTCTACCCAGCAGAAGAGCTGATCACAAGCCTTGCTCATCAGAGTTCCACCCTACAGCAGTCTATTTCAAGCCCAGGTATGCCTGATCCAGAGACAGATACATGGGACAGAGCCAATACCGGCCTCCCTGTGCCTAGCTGATCATGAGGCTCCCAGGAGGGAAGGCGGGTTCTAGCCCTGGCCCACCATCCCAGCAGAGCCTCAGGAGCAAAATAATTAAATAAAAATAAATAAACAATAAAAATTAAGATGTGCAAATAAAATGGAGCTGTCTAAGCTTGCTTGTCCATGTATCTCACTTGTGTGGCTATATATATATATATATATATATGTATATATATACATATATACATATATGCATATATATACATATATACATATATACACATATATATGTATATATATGCATATATATATATATCTTTGCTTGCTTATGTCCACTTACATTCGTGGGCTGGAGAAGTCCATGGTCTCCCCTGAGCATACACTTCTCTTTCTTTCCCCTCACATTTTCCTAAATAAGACTCAATAAAAACTATCTTGCTTCACAAAAAAACAGAAAAACAAGCAAAACAAAAGTGAAATTGTAGCTGTCTAAAGGAAAGTTACTGACAAACAGACTCCCCTGAGTATTGAGAAATGACTCTGCAGCTGTTGCCACAGTTGGCCTTGCATTATTCCCTTGGAGCTGTCAAACAGACAGTTGCATGGGGGCCTGCTTGCCTTCATGCAGTACGCCCTGAAGACTATTTTTCCACAGGGAATGTCCATCCCTTGCCATCATTAGGCTGATCAGCATAAAAGATGCTAAAATTCAGACCGGACTGCTACACGCTTTGCGAGTCAGTGACAGTGTTAGTGCGCCCCACATTCCTGCCACCTCTCCCACTGCTGCCTTTTCACTCCCTCCTCATGGACAGCACTAAGTATTTCTGTGCCTTGAAGCTGTATTAAGGGACTCTTGGTCAAAGCAGAAATACTTGGGGAGGTCACAAGTAACCCCTAGGAAACTATGGTGACAACCTACAAAACTTGGTTGTTGCCTCCAAGTGTCCTTTCTGAGACTTGGTGTTCTTATGGGCCCCTTTGAAGGAGTTTTTATCCACTGCACTAGCAGGGATGGCTCCTCATCCATGATAAAAGTCATCTAAATTTTCCATTGCCCTCCATCCTGAGCAGTGTCAGTCATCTCTCATCTGGCCAACACACACTCATCTCTGTTACATTGCTCTCTCCTCCTGAGGTTATTCTCATGACTGTTTCTTTCATCATCTCTTTACTTGGAGAGTCACTTCCAGAGCCCAGTATAGGTCCTGGTAAAAGGTGGTATTCGTGCAACCTCCAGTGAGTGAGTGAATGAGAGATGAAAGCAATTACAGAGCAACAGCCCTTTAAAGTGTGTGAGCTACAGATTATTTCCTCTTCTGATCCATCTCTGAAATCCAGGAAACTTTTCATGTCTATAAGGTCTGTTTGCCATATATCAATTTGAAAATGTAGTGTTCACATTTTTTGTTCCTTTGGTCAGTTCCAAAAACAGCATCTACACATCAGCAAGTAGCCAGAGGAAGTAGTTCTCACCCACCAGTCAGTGCTCAGGGGGGCCTCGTGGTACTGGGGAGTGACCTTGGGGTTCCTGGAGGCAAAGCCTGCACTCCAGCCCACTGAATTACCACCGTGAATTGGTATAATGTTTTTCATTGTCCCCAGGCTACTCTGAGGACATCTGGAATGACTATATGTAGGTCAGTCAGTGTGAGGTGGCAATGGGATGGGGGGGAAATGTGGCTGTTTTGCTTGAGTCTTGCAAGAAGGTTGCTGAGGCACCGGTTCTTGGTTCCAGATTCTGTCAAGGAATTCAAGATGGAGGGAGCCCCTTGCTCAGACGGGCTGTATCTGCTCCTATGCAGCCATCTTGTCACTCTAGAGTCGCTTCTCTCAATTGGGTTTTCTACACTGTGACCTCTTATTAATGCAAATTATCACCTTGGCATAGTCTGGGGAGAACCCAAGGGAGCCCTGAGCATTGCCAGGAGTGACCCACAATTAAAAAAATACAGGCAGAGGGGACATGGGCAGTGATGAGAAACATTTGTATCTGTCCTGATGTGCACCAGGACCAGACAACAGGATTTCATGGGCCCCAGACTAGATGTTGCTCAATGCTGCTCTAAATACGCAGAATATTGAAAACTGTCTGGCTCATTGGTGTGAAGCTAGAGTTTAAAGTTCAGCACTGATATTCACGTGTTTATGTCATGACAGTCTTCTTCTTTCTTTCTTTCTTTCTTTCTTTCTTTCTTTCTTTCTTTCTTTCTTTCTTTCTTTCTTTTCTTTCTTTCTTTCTTTCTTTCTTTCTTTCTTTCTTTCTTTCTTTTCTTTTTCTTCTCCTTCTCCCTCCTCTTCCTCCCTCCTCCTCCTCCTCCTCCTCCTCCCTCCTCCTTCTTTCTTCTTTCTTCTTCTTCTCCTTCTCCTTCTCCTCATTCTCCTCCTCTTCTTCCACACAGGAGTACTCAGGACTTTCTCCTGGTTCTCTGCTCAGAGATCTCTCTGTAGGTGCTCAATGGACGGGTGGGGAAGGGTTGGCCTCAGCAAAAGTGCTTGCCTGTTGTACAGTCTCTCCAGCTCTATTTTCTTCTTTTCAATTATCATTTAATTTTTTAACTACTTCTGTTTGTTTGGGGGCCATACCCAGCAATATTCAGGGATTAGACCTGTCTCTGCACTCAGGAATTACTCCTGGAAGTGTTTGAGGGACTATATGGGACCCTCATATAGTCAGCCAAGTACAGGAAATAAGTCAGCCAAGTACAAGGCAAGCACCCTACCTGCTATGCTATTTCTTCAGCCTCCTTACGTTAAAATTTTCTACATAAAGAAAGTAAACTTGGCTAGATGATAACTTTCTGGAGGGATGGGAAAGAATCATTGAAAAACTGTCAAGGTAAATATTTTTTTATCACACCCAGCAATGCTCAGGGTTTTTTTCTGGCTCTGCACTCAGGAATTACTCCTGGTGGTGCTCAGGGGACCATATGGGATGCCGGGATCGAACCCGGGTTGGCTGCATGCAAGGCAAATGCCCTACCCACTGTGCTATTGCTCCGGCCCTGTCAAGGTAAATTTCTATGGGCTAGATGGTGAGTAAAACAGAGAAGCATATTAGTTATTTCTTCCTTTTACCTTGTACAGGTTGATGTTGCTGTAAATATTCTCCCATATTTGGTCATAATTGTCCTGGTGCAAACCTTGGGAAGCCGCAGAAGCTGAATGTGAAGAGGCCAGCAAGAGCGTCTTTGCAGCGTGAGCTTGGAGCACTTGCATTACTCTCTCTCAGGCTGGGAAATCTTTAGTAAAAGAATAGAAAGAAGGAATGGATGGAAGAAGAGTTATTCCCTTCCCAAAAAGAATTAGGTCAGAGGCACAAGAACCAGAAAGAAATCCCAGGCAGGCAGGACTTTATGCAATGAAACAAACTTTACTTTCCTGTGGGGATGTTCATCCTATGCAGTAAGTATCCAAATATACTTAACAGCTCACTTACAATTCTGAGATAAGTCCCTAGACATGATAGCAGGTAGAACCCCTATAAGGGGTGGCACCATCTGGGGCCGGAGCGATAGCCCAGCAGGTAGGGCGTTTGCCTTGCATGCGGCCGGCCTGTGCCGGCCCCGGATCGATCCCCGGCATGCCATATGGTCCCCCGAGCACTGCCAGGAGTAATTCCTGAGTGCAAAGCCAGGAGTAACCCCTGAGCGTCGCCGGGTGTGACCCAAAAAGCAAAAAAAAAAAAAAAAAAAGGTGGGGTGGCACCAGTGAAATGATCAATACACAGTTTGGTATGGTCTGCTGGAAGAAGTGTCCAGGAGCTGGAAGAGGAGACTGTTGTGTGGTGAGAGGCAGGCACAGGCCGTGTAATAACATAGGCGAAGGCTCCATCCCCTACTGGAATCCTGAGTTTTCCCACTGAGCGACCAACTCTCGCTAACAGGAGCACTAGTACAGCCATTCCCAGTATCACTGCAAGAAAACTGACCTGGGGTAGGTGCTAAGTAACATTTCATTCTCTACCTCTAGAAGTTAAGAATGAAATAATAGTCCCAGAGCTGGAAAACTTTTATTTCACTGATACTCATATTACTGTATTTTAATCACTGTAATTACAGGCAGAACCTGGCAAGCTACCTGTGTTTTATTTACTTATTATGCCAAAAACTAGTGACAATTATGGGCCTCAGTTCCATGACCTGAAGAATGGTTTGGGGCTCAACCTGTCCCTGGAGCAAGCAGATGCCCTTGGGTTACACTTGCTGTGACAGGACTTATGGAGATGTTACTAGTGCCCACTCGAGTAATTCGATGAACAATGGGAAGACAATGGGAAGACAATGGGAAAAACAATGGGAAGACAGCGAGTCACTGTAATATGAGAGGAAACATCAAAGATCATTCAGATTCTTATTAAAACAACTAAATGGCAATTTCTGAAGAAATGGAAAAATGAATTATAAAATTCCAATTAGTTTCAAGGAAATAAATCCCCTTCTCCCCAAGTCTTCTGAAAGTGGAGAGCAATGTTGAGGAACTCACACTATCTGATTTCAAAAGTTTACAAAGCTTTAGTAATTAAAGTGGAAAAAAAAACAAGTAATTAAAGTGAGGCAGTACTGGGTGTTGCAGTCATGTAGACTAGTGCAATGGAATAGAAATTCTAGAAATACACCCTTGAGTATATAGTCAAAAGGGCTTAGATAAGCACATCAAGACCCTTCAGTGGAGAGAGGACAGTCTCTTTAATTAATAAGCAGTGCCAAGAAACTTAGATATACACATGCAAAATAATAACATTTGAGCCAAGTCTTAAAACCACATACAAGAATGAACTGAAACAAGTTGAAAATTTAGAATAGGACATGAAATTATTATAAATTTCTTTATGACACTTCAGTTAGCAGTGATTTCTTGGATGTCGTATCAACAGCAAAAAAAGGAAAAATAGGCAAAAATATACTAATGTGACATTAAACTTAGGAATTCCTATGCATCAAAGGTCACAACTCAAAGACTGAAAGGGCAACCTATAGAATGAGAGAATATTTTCAAATCATATTCTGATACGGTTTTTATTTATAAGATATAGAAAGATCTACAACTTAAATAAAAAACACTCTGTAGTACAGCAGGTCCACTTCCACAGAGATCACTCATACCACCCTTTTAGAGCGGTGCTCCTTTATCTTCCCTGCCAGCCTCTTTAATCTCTAGAATTTAAGAATCTGTGAGACAAGTATGTGGGAGATAGAGGTTAAATAAGTTAGAGAAGGGACCTGTTGCCAACAACAGTTGGAAATGGCATTGCTAGACTAGAACTGAGTTTGAAAGTAGGTAAAGGGAGATACATGATAACTCCTCAGTGAATACACTGCAGACCACAACATGCAAAAAGGACAGAGAGAGAGAGAGAGAGAGAGAGAAGAAAAGTATCTGCCATAGAGGAGGGTAGAGGGTGAGGAGAAGGGAAAGTAGTGTGAAATGAGCACTTGTGGAGATATGGGTGCTGGAACACTGCATGACTGAAGCCCAAACATGAATAGCCTTGCAATTGTCTATCTCACAGTGATATAATAAAAATTAAAAAAAGAATCTGTGGAAAATGTACATTGGTGAAGGATGGGTGTTGGAACATTGTATGACTGAAACCCATCATGAACAACTTTGTAACTATGTATCTCACTGTGATTCAATTAAAAAAATCTGTTCTCCGCTTCTAGAAGTTTGTTCCTTCAAGAGTGCTATAAAACTGGTCATAAAAATCTTTAGGGATTGTCTTCTTCAACTTGTATAGTTAAATGATGATTCATACAGGTTCTTAGGTCTTTAGTTTGTTCTTTTCTATAACTTGTTTCTTTTCCAGCAATTATTTGAACTATTCAACTATTGAAGGATATTCTGTTTTTTGCTGTGGTTATGTGAATAAAACTTATATTAATGTTCTTCAAAGAAAAGGAAGAAGTCCTGTCACATATATCATCATCATCATCATCATCATCATCATCATCATCATTTGCTTTGGGGGTCATACCTAGCAATACTCAGGGCTTATTCCTCGGTCTGCACTCAAGGATCACTTCTGGCAAACTAGGGATATCATATGTGTGTAATGGGGATAGAGCTTGGGTATGCCACACGCAAGGCCCTACCTGCTGTACTATAGCTCCAACCCTTTTTGTTTGTTTTGTTTTGAGGGCCACATCCTGCAATGTTCAGGGTTTTCTCCTGACTCTAACTTCAGAGATCATTTCTGCTAAACTCAGAGGACCACATGGGGTGCCAGGGATCAAACCTAGTAGGTTACAGTGCAAGGTAAGCACCTACCCACTGTACTGTCGCTCCTGGTCCCAACTTCCAGGATATAATGCTAGGCAAAAGAATTTTCCAGATCCAGAGTGGTAGTTTAGGGGTGAAGGGGCTTGCCTTACTTGCATCTGATCCCAATTCCATTCCTAGCACCACATATGGTTACCCAAGATCACAGGAGTGATCCCAAACACAGAGATAGGAGTAAGCCCTGAATACTGCTGGGTGTGGAACAAATCTCCCTGACCCCTCCCCACATGGAATGCCAGGAATTGAACTTAGGTAGGCCAGGTGCAAGGCAAATGCCCTACCCACTGTGCTATCACTTCGGCTCCAGTTCAGTAATTTTGTTCACAGATGAAGAAACTAAAGCTCAAGGTGATCGTGTGATGGATGATAGGTCACAGAGAAGCTTAGTTCTAAAGCCAGACATTCAACAATTGTTACTGCACTGGAAGCTAATAGGATTTTTAAAAATTAGCAATGATATTAAAAAGCTTCAAATAAATCCTTCATAGTTAATCCATGAACCTATTTTTTAAGAAAAAGAAACACTTTTAAAGTTTTCTAAGTGATTAGCAAGATTTTTATTGAAAAGGAAACAAGGGTACATCTTTACCTTCAAAAATTTTGCTTGGAGTTGCATTAATACATCTATTCTTCTCCGTTCTTTTAGTTTAGTCAGAAGCTTCTTTTGCCAAGGATCACATTTTGGTTTAATCTAATGGGCAAACATATTCACACAAAGCTACCATAAACAGAACATTTTCAGCAAAATAGTCCCAGAAGGACTTAAGAACCTTTTGGAAGGGGGTGGGGACTCAAGGCTAGGAAGTTTGCTGGCCAGGGCAGACTTGGTGAGGGTCTGCATATCTCAGACTCAGCTCAGCTCCACCTGTCATGTCAGTCACCTCCTCTGACTTAGATAGCAGCTATAACAATTTAAAAGAGACGGGCCGGAGCCATAGTACAGAGGGTAGGGTGCTTGCCTTACATGCAACAGATGCAAGTTCAATCCTTGGCATCCCACATGGTTCCCTGAGCCCACCAGGAGTAATCCCTGAGTGTAGAGCCAGGAGTAAACCCCTGAATATTGCTGGGTGTGACCTCAAAACCAATATTTTAAAAAATAAACAAAGCAGAGAGTGGTTCACCATATACCCACCAGCTGTCGCTCAAGTTCTCCACTATAGAATATCTTTGATGGCTTTCCTTTCCATCTGTCTACCTCTATCACATAAACTGTGTTTCTGTGTGTTTGTGTGGGTGTATTGCCAGAGTTCTCACACATACAAGTGGTAATCACGTGTTCTGCCACTGACTCACTCTCTCAGCCCCGAAGACTTTTCTTTCCATCCTAAAACAGTGATTCTCATGATTCACGAAGTTAGTTGATGTTTGTGATTTTGCCTATTCCTAAATTCTTATCTGCAACCTCCAAATCAGTCCTGGAGGGGCTCAGAAATAGTTCACTTGAATGAAGTACAGACCCCAGTCCCCTGCCCTGAGTTCAGAACCCAGTATCACATCTAAAGCACTGCCACCTTAAGAACCCAAACCACCAAACTCACAGTTACAGGCTGGGTATCACCAGGAGTGGTGTCCCTTCCAACTAACCCCAAGACGGCTGGGAAGGCCTGACTACAAAAACAGAGAGGATAAAAAATATCAGTGTAGGAGGAGATTTTGGGAATGGCCAAACAGATCACAATGGCCCAACTCCACCTTCTCTGCTAAAGACATCAGGCAATATTCTGCTCACATCCTACAAACAGGGGGTCCTCTGGGTGGTCATTTTAGTACTGCATTTATACACAGTTGTGCGTTTTGTTGGAGAATTCACTGCTTTGAATGGTCCTGAAGGACTGGGGAAATGACTCAGCAGAAGAGAACTTGTGCAAGACCCCAGGTTCCAGCTGTTACACAAGGGGCTGTTGCTGGTGGGAGGGGGCATCTACAGGACCCCAAGAAGACTTGGCGATGAAACATGCATGTTTCATAAGCTTCCCTTGGACTAGAGTTACTGTACAGGGATTTAGAGGTTCAACATTAGTATGCTAATAGCAAATAGAGACACAGAAAATAGGGCTCTGTACCCCATATTGTCTCTATGAATAATGATTTAGTATCAGTTAATTCAGTATTGGTGGCAATTTTATAGAATATGACTCCTACATTCTAATCATCAGAATAGACTGTCCTTGCTTCTTCCTGTACTCCCTGTCTCATCTGCTCCCTTGCAGCAGAGTTTGTGGACTGAGTACCTCCAGCACCAAAAGCCACACTCAGCACACAGTCTGATCTCAATAAATGGGTTGGGACTAAAATCCTGCATTAATGCAGTTAAGCCTGTGAGCATCCATCTTTGGCTGCCTTGCCAAGACTATTAATAACAAAAGGGAGTTTGATCCCACAGAGAGAGGGTCAGGGGTGGGGAACGTTCCTGAAGGTGGATGGACTGACTTGAGTCAACAGAGACCAGACGAAGGGTGGGAAGGTACAGTGCACAGGGTCAGGTGCAGTCTTTTCTGAGGGCTGCAGTCCTTTCCTGAGGATTCCTTGATCCTAATGGACAATTTTCTGAAGAACTGAGGAGATATGGGGCCAAAAAGGGATATGACAAGTTTCCCGCATTCTTGGAAGTCCTTGGGACACTGCTGGTCTAACACACAGTGGCTGTCAGTACTTGTCTCCTTACCTTTATGAAGGAAGTCCAGTTGGCTTTCTTCTTGAAGGCCATGCCTCTTCCGGCCAAACCCAAAGTCTCCCCTTTGACTATTGCAGTATCATAGTCAGGAAATGTTCTCATTCTCTGTTGCTCCATGAAGAGGATTTGGAACTTTTGGGAAACCTAAATGGGATCAAGAATAGATACATGGACCCCCCCCCCCACCCCGATCACCACTAAGAAAAAAAATAAGTTTCAGATTAGAGGCAAATTCAAGGAACAGAAACTAGTTGCCTTTGATTTTTTTTTGGAGGGGGGCACACCCAGAGGTGCTCAGAGGCTATTTCCAGCTCCGTGAAGGGGGGGCGGTGGGAGGGGCAGCTTCCTGCTGTGCTTGGCGGACCATGTGGTGGCAGGGATAGAACCTGACCAAGTTTGCACACAAAGCATGTGCTCAGCCCGTTGACTATTTCTCCAGCCCTGATTGTTTTTGAACCAGTTTTGGTATCAAACTAACCCCCTAAAACACGGCTCTGGAGTAGTGTCAGACATTCAATAAGTAAAGCTGTGAGGCATATGTGAGCACTTCCTTAATATGGTTGTGTGTGTGTGTGTGTGTGTGTGTTCACTAATCTGCTCTGAAGACTAAGACTATTTGTAATATGTATTTGTATATAAATTTTGAGCTAGGTTGTAAAAGGGAAGCAAACTGTCCACCTTTGGAAATGCATCATTTCCCTACCCACCCACCCACCCACCCAACCAGCATATGGTAGGTATATATAAATTTTGCACCCAGCAATCTAAGTAGGAAGTTGTTAGAAGAATTCGAATACTAGGACCTGTGAAGACACTTCTGGGTACCTCAGTTACTTCCTGCCCATCTCACTGTCAGGCTGACGCTAGCCACTGTCTTCTATGGTGCTATCAGGCATCCTAAAGCATTCTCTTCCTTTTTCTTCAGGCCAACCAGGCCTTTTGAGCCTGTGGTAGCTGCATAGGTACACAGGCACTTGGGGCCATGAGGTCCTCAGTACTCAGTGAGCCTCTTGGGGCCAAATGCTATGAAATAAATGTGACCCCATTTGGCAACCCCGAGAATATACACTTAGAAGAGCATCAAAGGGCACCTCTTACATCCCATGCATTTATTATGCATTCACAGAATCCACCATGGTGCTACACACATTAGGGCCTCAGCTAAGGCTTCTGGAACTGAAGGTATTCATAACTCTTGACACTGGAGAGTCTTCTAGAAAATGGTGGAATGCCTGGGCTGTGCTAACTACTCCTGAGTCACAGGTGCCTACTGAACATTTCATTATTTATTATTTTATTTATCTATTCATTTATTTGTTTGCTTATCTATCTATCTATTTATTTATTTATTTATTTATTTATGTTTTGGGATCACACTGGCTATGCTCAGGGGTTACTCCTAGCTCTTTGCTCAGGAATTACTCCTGGCAGTGCCTGGGGGACCATACTACCGAAAATTTTAGATATATGTTGAATGAAACAATTTAGTATGGTAGGATTGGGTACTTGCCACATTTCAAGCACTCAGTAGAGGGGAGCATCTGGGACCTCAGATATCTCTGAGAGACTGATTTGGTCTCTCAGAGTCTGAAGTTCCAGGGTTTGGCCTAGGGACCAGCTTCTTAAAGAGTCAAAGAGTAAGTATTTTCATCTTTGCAGACCACTCAGACTTTGCTCCCCATGGTGGTTGTGTGAAAGCAGCCACAGAGAGAAGCAATGACTGAGCACGATAGTATTACAGCTAAACTTTATGTTTTTAAAAGTAGCAGCATAGTGAGGGCTCATAAGATCTTATATCATAGAGATTATTCTACAATAGCATGTTTTTGTATCTTTTCTTTTTTTGCCAAGGCAGAAATGGGAATTTGGGTCACACCTGGGTGTGCTCAGGGCCTATTCCTTGTCTTGATGGTCAAGAGTAACCCTTGGTGGTGCTCGCAAAACCATATGTGGTGCCTGGGATTTAAAGCAGGGTCAGTGGGGTGCATGGCAAAAGTGCCTTAATCCCTGAACTATCTCTCAAGTCTCCTTTTGTTTTAAAATAGTTGCCTAATAATACATCATGCGATTATATCATAATTTATTCAATTATTCCCTATTTGAATTGTTTGTAGTATTATTTTTTCTGTTATAAAAGATGTTTCAGTAACAACAGCAACAACAACATAAATTCACAAAAAATGTATAAATGTACAAAGGAATTTAACGAATATGTTTCCAGATAAATTAAATGGTCCAGAAGTATATGAAAAGGTGCTTGGCATGAATAAACATGGAGGAAATGCAAACCAAAAGCACACACAGAGACACAGGTGGTGACTGTGGGCTGCAGTTTGAAGAGCCCACCTAGGGGCAGTAGAGAGCTAGAAGAAACACTTCCCAGTGAAGTATCTCTTTCTGCATAACACAGCACAGTGCGCAGTGCACTGGGCAGGCTGGGAAGCTGTTAGCAGCGCAGGAGTTGTTCTGGTTTAGACGCAGCAGAAACGCTGCTCTCGGAAGCAAGTGTTTTTCAGAAACAGAGGACTCAGGTCTTCTGTCATCCTTGTGCTATAAATTGGCTCTTCTTAAATGCTAATCTTTTCTATTACTTGGTGAAAATAAGGCTTGGGGGGGGAGGGGAACCCTCCACTAGGAGATCTGCTGAAGAGAGCACTGCAAGGGATATGAAAAGCAGAGCTGAACACTAACACCTGTAAGGAAGCCGGCAGATGCTTGCCATGAATACCTCTGGATTCAGCGAGCTGCTGACCAACAGAAATCATTCTGGTAGGATGATACAGGAACACGCATGGACAGGCTGATGGGAGAGAGGCTCTGGCTTCTCACCCAGCAAGCATGAGAGAGTCCTGGATTTGATTTCCGCTTGTGTGGCTCTAGCCTTTTGATTTTACCTAGCTGAAAATCTACCTGCAAGGAACTAGAGGGATATCTTCATTGCGGAAACTGCTGAAACTGTGGTTATGGAAGATCTGATGTTCTCTACACACGGTTCTATTTTCTAGTTTGAAATAAATTTTAATATAACTGAAAAAATAATCATGGAGGAGCTGGAGAGATGGTGGAAGAGATTAGGCTCTTGCTTTTGCATGTGGCGGACCCCAATTTGGAATCCTAGAGCTACATATGGTAGTGCCTGGTCCCTTGAGAACCCCCCCAAGTGCCACTCTTGAACAAAAAGGCCAGACTAGCCCTGAGCACTCCTGGTTATGACCCAACTCTTTCCCCCAACTCTCCCGCCCACCCAAATATTGTGTTTTTTTTTTCTCAAAGAAGTGCAAAAGACTAAGCCCCTTTTATGGTGGCGCTCATGAGATTCAGGTGTGCCTGCAGTGCCCTCTGCGGCAGGTGGCAGACAGGAGACAGGCTTATCTACACCCAGAGCTCTGCCCCATGGGCCCTGGTTGGTTGATGGTCTGACCCAGAAAAAGACTGGGCCCCCTGGGATGAACCCCAGAGCCACGGCAGAGCCTGGCAAGCTACCTGTGGTATATTCGATATACAAAAAACAGTAACAAAAATGGACCTCATTTCCAAGGAGTGGAGACGTTACTGGCGCCCACTCGAGCAAATTGATGAACAACGGGAAGACAAGTGATAAGTGACAAGTGATAAAGAAGGTGCAGCGATTCAGTGTAGCACTGCATGGCTTTAGACATCACTACACAATTAACTCTATTGAATAAAAAGTAAAATTTTGCCATTGTAACACTCTAAGAATCAAATGGTTTTATACACGTGACAACTCCACTATGCAAATCTGTCCAATCTCTGTGACATTTTCGTAACTTTGAAAATTTCAACATTTTGAAAAAACTCGAATCTACCCCCTTTTCTGAAATTCTGCAGAAAAGCATCCTATGATCCCTGAGCTGGCTAGTTTAGAGTCCCTTTGCCTTAGAGAAAGGGATTTCACATGCCTCCACATAAATCTTCCCAACCAGTTTTATATGTTATAATCCTAGAACCCATGATGATAGTACAAATAACTATGTTTGGGACAAAATATTGGTATTTTCTTTCACAAATATCTAAATTTGTATTAAGAAAGAGTCAACAAAGTACCAAGGTGAAAAGTTCCATTTCCTTAGTGGAGTCCCCAAGCTCCTCCACATCACAAGGAATATGGAAATGAGAGAGCAGGAACCGGAGCTGATCTTTCAGGTCTTCTGTTTCTGTTGTGTGTTGTGGCAGGACAAAAGCAGCTTCTGCTCCTACTGGTCCTGTGGAAACCAAGAGCAAGAATATTAAGACCAATGATCACTAGGGTTCTTGAGTTGACTTCTCTGCAGGCAGGAGGCCTATCTGAGCCCTGTCAGCCTTCCCTCTCCTGGGCAGCCTCTGCAGGGCTAGCTCTGTCTGACAAATTTCTCATGCTGGCTTTCTCTGGGTGGTAGTAACAAGGACCCCTCTGCTCCTTTCAACCTGAAGAGGTCTGTCAGGTCATGACAGTGATGAGAAACATATGAAATATAAAACAAAATGGAGGGACTCATGCTAAATGGACTCATGCTAAAACAAAATGGAGGGACCTGATAATCAAAGAAAGGAGGAGAGCTGCACCCTGGGTGTAGCCAATCAGAACATGAAAACAAGGAATAGCCCATAACCCTTGTTAGTGAGCCTGTCAAGAGAGATACTGGTCCTCTGATCAAATCTGGAATTCCTAGATAACAGTTCTAGGGTCCCAGATGAAGGTCAAGGGTCCACCCAGAACTATGTATGGAAGGAAGGAGGATTCGAACATTAATAGAGACGATTTCTGCAGCCCTCTCCAACTTATCAGTGTCCATAAACAAAGTACTCCACAACCCAGGGACCATTCCATGCATTCCATGTACATCCTGATCCTCTATCCCATCCAGCCAATGGCTGTGTTACTGAGCCCTAATGGGCTGTTGTAAGTCTAGAGGCCAGAAGATTCTCAGTGTTTGCTCCCAGTTTAGACTTTAGGTCACTTGGACTCCTGACACTAAGTAAGTGTGGGCTGATCCTGACATAAGTGTCTGTATCAGACATATTCTATATGATCTATACGTTATATAATGAACTATAATGATCTATAATCACACAATGACCTATAATAATCTATAGATCATTCATATTCTATAGGAATAAGAACCTGAGTAATAGTCCTTGTGTGAGATATTAGATCTTGTACGGATTGATGGGTAGTTCATTGTGAGAAGGATAATAAACAATGTTAAAAGGTATATGCGATCCTAGGTAGGGAGTCTCTGGGGTGCGCGGCTGGCCGGGCGGGCGCCTGGGGCTGTGGTAGAGCCCCAGGTCTCGGCAGAAGGTGGAACTACAACCCCAGAAGTCCGAGCGGAACCGGAAGTAAACCGTCATTTTGAACTCTCACCCGGCCTGCCTGCATCCTAGGTAGAGTCTCTGGGGTGCGCGGCTGGCGGGGCGGGCGCCTGGGGCTGTGGTGAGA
This sequence comes from Cryptotis parvus, assembly GCA_021461705.1. Taxonomy (NCBI): domain Eukaryota; kingdom Metazoa; phylum Chordata; class Mammalia; order Eulipotyphla; family Soricidae; genus Cryptotis; species Cryptotis parvus. The sequence continues at coordinate 44,823 of JAJIBD010007093.1, read as the reverse complement.
GCCCCAGGTCTCGGCAGAAGGGTGGAACTACAACCCCCAGAAGTCCGAGCGGAACCGGAAGTAAACCGTCATTTTGAACTCTCACCCCGGCCTGCCTGCATCCTAGGTAGAGTCTCTGGGGTGCTGGGCTGGCTGGGGCGGGGGGCCGCTACACGGCCGCTTATTATTACTAAAACTAGGAAATTCAACACCAAGGGTAGGTAATACCCTCAAGAAAAAAAGAGACAGTACACTAGAGGAATTTATCCCTGAACACCGCAACACCATGGGAAAACAACGCAGATCCCCAGCTCGAAGAACAGATGAAGAAATTGACCGTGAAGAATCAAAAAAGAATACAGATATGCATGATCACTCTGACAATGAAATTAGAGAGGAAATTGGTAGGATGTTTAAGGGAGCTCAACGAAAAAAAATTGAGCAAATGTCCAATAAAATACAGGAGAACATAAACGGAGCAGTTGAAAGGGCAGTCAATAAACTACGGGAGGAAATGAGAGCAGAAATGAGAACCATGCAAAGAGAAATATTGTCACTTAAAAACTCAGTAGATGAAATGAAAAACACAATCGGGGCTCTCAACAGTAGGATGACAGCAGCGGAAGAGAGAATCAGTGAGACTGAAGATGAGCTGCAGAAAGCACTCAGAGAACTACATAAGATGGAAAAAAGATCGGAAAATGGATCAGCAACGGAACAGAGAACAATGGGATGAAGCCAGGCGGAACAACATAAGAATCATCGGAGTCCCAGAGGGACAGGAAAGTAACCCCAAAGGAAATTAAAACAGTTAAAAACATCCTGGCTGAAAAGTTCCCGAGGTTAAAGGATGAAGGCATCCAGATCCAAGAAGCCCGACGCGGTACCAGCAAGAAGAGACCCCAATAGAAAGACCCCAAGACACATCCTAGTCAAAGTAATGGATACCATAGACAGAGACAGAATTCTTCAGGCAGCAAGATCAAAGAAGGAAATTGTGTACAAAGGAGCATCCATTCGACTTTCAGCAGACTTCTCAGAAGACACCCTCCAAGCCCGAAGGCAGTGGTGGGATATAGTAAAAAAACTTAATGAAATGAACGCCTCAGCAAGAATTCTTTATCCAGCTAAACTCTCACTCAGATTTGAAGGACAGATATACAACTTCTTGGATAAACAACAGCTTAGGAACTTTGTAAAATCAAAACCAACCTTAAAAGAAGGACTGAATGATCTACTATAAGACGAGACATAACCCAAAAAGAACAACCAACCTACACAGAAAGATGGCACAAAATCCCATGACAATAATATATCTCAATGTCAACGGTCTAAATGCACCAGTTAAGAGACACAGAGTGGCAAAATGGATCACAGAATTGAATCCGACATTCTGCTGCCTTCAAGAAACACACCTTATTGTTTTCCAGAAGGGCTGTACCAGCCCGGCATTCCCACCAACAATGGATGAGTGTCCCCTTTTCCCCCACACCCACGCCAGCACTTGTTGTTCTTGTTCTTTTGAATATGTGCCAGTCTCTGTGGTGTAAAGTGGTATCTCATTGTTGTTTTTGATTTGCATCTACTGATGATTAGTGATGATGAGCATTTTTTCATATGTTCTTTTGCCATTCGAATTTCTTCCTTGCTGAAGTTTCTGTTCATTTCTTCTCCCCCATTTTTTGATGGGGTTGTTTGTTTTTCTTCTTGTAAAGCTCTACCAGTGCCTGAATATATCCTGGATATTAACCCCTTGTCAGATGGGTATTGGGTGAATATTCTTTCCCATTCTGTGGACTGCTTTTTGTATCTTGGTCACTGTTTCTTTTGGAGGTGCAGAAGCTTTTTAGTTTCATGTAGTCCCATATGTTTATCCTTTCTTCTAGTTGCTTTGTTAGTGATGTTTCATCTTTGAAGATGCCTTTAGCTTCAATGTCATGGAGGGTTTTTCCTATATGTTCTTCAATGTACTTTATGGATTCAAGTCTGATATTGAGATCTTTAATCCATTTTGATCTGATTTTTGTGCATGGTGTTAGACACAGGTCCAAATTCATTCTTTTACATGTCGCTGCCCAGTTTTCCCAACACCACTTATTGAAGAGGCTTTCCCTTACTCCATTTTAGACTCGTTGCACCTTTATCAAAGATTAAATGATCATGTGTTTGAGGTTGGGTGTCAGGATACTCAGTTCTATTCCATAGGTCCACGGGTCTGTTTTTATTCCAATACCATGCTGTTTTTAATTACTACTGCCTTGTAGTACAGTTTGAAGTTGGGTAAGGTGATGCCTCCCATCTTCTTTTTCCCGAGGATTGCTTTAGCTATCCTTGGGGGTTTATCGTTCCATGCAAATTTCAGGATTGTTTGGTCAATTTCTTTGAGGGAATGTCATGGGTATCCTTGTAGGGATTGCATTGAATCTGTACAGAGCTCTAGGGAGTATTACCATTTTGACAATGTTGATTCTCCCCATCCATGAGCAGGGAATATGTTTCCATTTCCTTGTGTCCTCTTTTTATCTCTTGGAGCAGTGTCTTGTAGTTTTTCTTTATACAGGTCCTTTACACACTTTGGGTAAGTTGATTCCTGGGTATTTGATTTTCTGTGACACAATTGTGAATGGAATTGTTTCCTTAATATCCCTTTCTTCTCTTTTTGTTATTTGTATATAGGAAATCCACCGACTTTTGGGTGTTGATTTTGTATTCTGCCACTCTACTATATGTGTCTATTGTTTCTGGAGTTTTTTGGTAGAGAGTTTAGGGTTCTCTAGGTATAATATCATGTCATCTGCAAATAATGATAGCTTGACTTCTTCCTTGCCTATCTGGATGCCCTTGATGTCCTTTTCTTCTCTGATTGCTATGGCAAGTACTTCTAGTACTATATTAAATAAAAAGAGGTGAGAGTGGGCAAAAAAAAAAAAAAAGACTTCCAAAAAATATTCTGAGCAGTCAACTTGTGTCTGTCCTACTAAAAGTACCAAGTTCAAGTTGGAAACACATTTTGTTGTGTTATTTTGGTTTAGTTGTTTGTTTAAAATTTGGTTTATGTTATATCTAATAATAATCCATAATAAAAGTCAATTTTAATTAAAAAAAAGAAAGAAAAGAAAGAAAGAAAGAGAAAGAGAGAAAGAAAGAGAAAGAAAGAAAGAAAGAAGGAAGGAAAGAAAGAAAGAAAGAGAGAAAAGAGAGAGAGAGAAAGAGAGAGAGAGAGAGAGAAAGAGAGAGAGAAAGAGAGAGAGAAAGAAAGAAAGAGAGAAAGAGAGAAAGAGAGAAAGAAAGAAGAAAGAAAGAAAGAAAGAAAAGAAAGAAAGAAAGAAAGAAAGAAAGAAAAAAGAAAGAAAGAAAAGAAAGAAAGAAAGAAAGAAAGAAAGAAAGAAAGAAAGAAAGAAAGAAAGAAAGAAAGAAAGAAAGAAAGAAAGAAAGAAAGAAAAGAAAGAAAGAAAAAGAAAGAAAGAAAGAAAGAAAGAAAGAAAGAGAAAGAAAGAAAGAAAGAAAGAAAGAAAGAAAGGAAAGAAAAGAACCTGCCATAGAGGCAGGCTAGGGTAGGGGGGGTGGAAATCAGGGACATTGGTGGTGGGAAATGGGCACTGGTGGAGGAATGGGTGCTGGAACACTGTATGACCGAAATACAAATATGAACATCTTATGAACATCTTTGTAATTGTATATCTCATGGTGGTATAATAAAATATTTAAAAAAAAAAAAAAAAAAAAAAAAAAACTAACCATTGAATATACAAAAAAATAAATAAATAAAAAATAAAAGGTATATGCATAGTTGTGTTGAACCTTACACTTGGGGAACTTCTCACTACACTTAGGAGAGCTGCCTAGAGTCCTTTCTGGTAAACAAGGAAGATGACTTATAATGAAATAACACATTTAGTAGAAGTGATTCTCTTTTTCTCCTTCCCCCTGTTTTCCTCCACCTCTCATGCCCCCTGTTTGGACTCTGTCTCCACTGTGAGGTGGTGAGAAACTGTCTCAGACTTCCCACATCCGGACTGACTGTTTTGCAGGTACATCAAGCACTTACCCCGAGGAAATATGTCTCAGAGTAGAAACTGAATTAGGATTCATAGATTTTTCTAACCCAAGATAGGTAAGAACAGGAAGTCTACTATGTTAGTTCAGATTAAATAATGTAATCACGATCACGATCTTCCCGTTGATCATCTATTTGCTAGAGCGGGCACCAGTAATATCTCCATATGTCCTGTCTCATGCCAGTAGAGCCAGGGGCATCGGCTTGCTACAGGAACATAAAGAACCTCAAACCATTATATTAGGTCATGGGATCATGATCACATGATCACGATCTTCCGTTAATCATCTGTTTGCTAGAGCGGGCACCGTAATATCTCCATATGTCTGTCTCATGCCAGTAGAGCCAGGGGGCACGGCTGCTACAGAACATAAAGAGCCTCAAACCATTATATTAGGTCTGGGAAGACCTAATATAGTGTTACTGGAATTTGGCATATCAAATACAACACGACAAGCTGCCAGGCTTGCCGAGGGTCATGGGAATGACCTAATATAATTGTTACTGGAATTTGGCATATCAAATACAACATGGGCTTTGTCCAATAAAAATATTATCTTGCTTCACTAAAAAAAATAAGTATATATGTATATGTATACATGTAAATATATGTACATATATATATAACCAGGATAATATAACCAGGAGATGGGGAGAGCGTTAAAAAAAAACAGGAAATGACAAGACATAAGGTGCTGTGACATAAATAATGTAATATTTAAGCTTAAAGGGATTTCAGATTTCTTCTGAGAAGATAACTTGGAGACAAGTAAATTGAGCCTTAGCAGTTGAAATCACTGGCTTGCTCATTCAAGTCTGTCTTCCCCCTTGAACACATCTCTTTCTTTTTGGTTTTTTGCCTCTCTAGAGAAGTCTGTGTGCTTCCTTGAACACATATTCCTCTATTTCTCTCCCTCATGTATTTCTAAGAAAAATTTGTCACTATCACTATCACTATCTTCCCGTTCATCATCAATTTGCTCGAGCGGGCTCCCAGTAACATCTCCATATGTCCTGTCTCATGCTAGTAGAGCCCAAGGGAATTTGCTGGCTCCAGGAACATAAAGAGCCTCAAACCATTATATTAGATCATAGGAATGACCTATCGTGAATTGTTACTGGTATTTGGCATATCAAATACGACATGGGCTTTGTCCAATAAAAAATATTATCTTGCTTCACTAAAAAAAATAAGTATATATGTATATGTATATATGTAAATATATGTACATATATATATAACCAGGGAGATGGGGGAGAGCGTTAAAAACAAAAACAGGAAATGACAAGACATAAAGGTGCTAATCCACAGTAGGCCACTACAGGAACAGATCGATGTTCCAGACTTCAAGTTTGTTGCTTCTTAATTTGCTAGTTATGAAGGTGACGATAATGCTGTGTAAAGAACTCGTTATTCTTCTCCCATCAGAAAATAAAAAATCAGCAGTTGTCTGTTTCGATGATATCACACTTAGGTATACAGAAACATTCTGGCCGGCACATTCACCCATCCTCCTTTTCCCACTACTGGAAAATCCAGCAGCTCCCACCCATATCCATCATCTTGCTGGCAGAGAAATGGCTCAGCCCCACAATTAGCTTTTGAAAAGAACATGATGTGTCTGAATCTTCTCAGGCAGACTGGTCCAGGCTGACAAGTCTGGGGCCTTCTCAGAATGGGGGGCAGGCAGATTCCCCTTTCTGCGCTGCACAGAAGCCCACAGTCACACCTGACACCCTCCAACATGGAAATGGCCCGGCTCTAGAACTGAACCTCATCAAGCTATAGAGTCACCAAATCATTCCAGCTCCAAAACTCCTGGATCTCGTGGCCTTATATGGCGGTCACACAACACATCCAAATTTCATAGTACTGTCAACCCAGTAAGATCACAGCAAATCTGAAGGGAAAGATGCATAGAAGACCACAAGTTCAGTGAGTGAAAACAATAATACAGAAAACCCAACTTGCAGCATCCAGCACAGCAAATCCTCAGACAATGACGTTAGTAACACAGTTGTGAGATATAATAATGATAATTCCACTTGCCTTTGTGTATGAATTTAACTTGTTTGTGCCTTCTATGGGAGCAGGTGAGGGTAGCATGTGGGAAACTGGGGACATTGGTGGAGGGAAGGTCACACTGGTAGTGAGACTGCTATTGGAATATGTGATGCCTGAAATAACTGTATTATGAAAATTTTGGTAAATCATGACTTTATTATAAAATTTTTTAAAAATATTGAAATAAATGTCCAAGGTCCAGAGCAGTAATATAAAGGGAGGCACTTGCTCAACAACCAAGTTCAATTTCCTGAATACCATATGGTCCCCCAAGCATGCTAGGAGTGATTCCTGAACATAAAGCCAGGAGTAAACGCTGAGCACTACCAGGAGTGGCTCCAAAACATTTTTTTTCAAGCATGAAAATGAAAAAAAGAGCACATTGAGTTAAAGTCAGTCTTCTTTTCTCCCCCATTACTCTAGGACAAAGAACCCCTTTCTTACCTGAAATGTTATCGGTCGGGCTGATGGATGCAGTGCCCTGGATGTTGGGATCCATGTCACTCACCTGTTCCTTTTCCTGACCCTCCTCAGATAATGTGTCAACAGTGACACTCAGAAGCTGGGAGATGGGTAAGAACTGGAGGGCCTAGAGAGGAACATAACCAGGAGGACGCACATTAATCTCATTCTCACAGAAGCCTCCAGGTCTGTATGTAGGAGCTGTCTTTAGCTTTGACAGAGGAGGAGGTTGGCCTTGGGAACATGCCCAGTCAGGATAGGCTAAGTACAAAGCTGAGAGACCAACTCTAGGATCCTTCACCTCCAGGCAGGTCTGTACTGATCAAACACCAACAGAAAAGTCACTGTGTGAGGTGGTCAGGCTAATAGGATGAAGGCATGCATCAAACACAGCTTGTTCTACTTATGACTGGGAGGCTGTGTACCAGAGATATAGCCCATTTTGAATGATCAGGAGAGGGAGGGAAGAGAATATGGCGGCCATAGCTCTGGTTTGGTCAACTCCATCATTCACTTTATGGATGGTGTCGCATTGCTATAAAGAGTGGAGGAATAAGAAAGATTTTGGTGGCAAAACAATCTTTATGATTTTGAGTGTTGCTTTGCTTTATTTTTGAACACCTAAAAGTTTTTAGGGTTTACTGCTGGCTCTGGGCTCAGGGATTACTCCCAGCAGTGATGGGGGGAATATATTTCGTGCCAGGCAATGAACCAGAGTCAGCCACACAAAGCAAAGCATCTTAATCCCTGTCTCTCCATCCACAATCATCTTTCTAAAATGTAAATAGCTGAAGTGTAAATAAATATGCAAAGCCTTTTTTTTTTTGCTTTTTTGGGTCATACCCAGCAATACTCAAGGGTTACTCCTGGCTCTTCACTCAGGAATTACTCCTGGTGATGCATGGTGGACCATATGGGATACTGGGGATCAAACCCAGGTCAGCCATATGCAAGGCAATTGCCCTACCCACTGTACATATGGGATACTGGGGATTAAATTCAGGTCAGTCACATGCAAGGCAAAAGCCCTACCCACTGTACTATTGCTCCGTCCCTGTAAACGCATCTTTAAAGATAAAACACCATTGACCAAGCAAGTGGAAGTAAAAATAAACAAATGAGTCTACATTAAGCTAAGAAGATTCTGCTCCTCAAAAGAAATAGTGAACCAAGATACAGAGACAGCTCATGGGATGGAGGAAAAATTATTTACCCAATAGCTATCAGAGAAAAGGTTAACATTCAAGATATACAAGGCACTGTTAAAACTTCACAAGAAAAAATCTACAACCCCATCACAAAATGGGGAGAAGAAATAAACAGAAACTTCCTCAAAAAAGAAGTACAAATGGTCAAAGACACATGATAAAATGTTCTACATCATTACCCATCAGGAAGATACAAACCAAAGCAACAGTGAATACCATTTTACACTACAGAGAGTGGCACCCACCAAAAAAGAAAAAGAATCAGTGCTGGTGCAGATGCTGGGAGAAAGGGACTCTCATTCATTGTTGATGGGAACATTGGCTGATTGGAAAACAATAGGGCATTCCCCAAAAAACTAGAAATTAAGCTTCCATTTGACCCAGCAATACCACTTCTGGGAATGTATCCCAGGGGTGCAAAAACACACAGCAGAAATGACATCTGCACTTCTATGTCCATTGCAGCACTGTTCACAATAGCCAGAATCTGGAAACAACAAGAGAACAAAGAACTGGTTAAAGAGACTATGTATAGCTACACAAGGGAATATTATACAGCTGTTAGAAAACTAAAGTCATGAAATTTGCTTATAAATGGATGAACATGGAAAGTATCATGCTTGAGTGAAATGAGTCAGAAGGAGACGGACAGACACAGACTGACTGCACTCATTTGTAGGATATAAAAAATACATAGTATGAGACTGACACCAAATGACAGCAGAAACAAGGGCTAGAGGAGGATTGGTCCATGTTTGGAAGCCTGCCTCAAGCTCTGGGGAGACGGCAGGTGGGATAGAGAAGGGACCACTGTGACAATGGTGGTTGAAAGGGAGATGTGTGCTGAAAGTGGGTAAAGGGCCAAACATGATGGCCTTTCAGTATCTGTATTGCAAACCATAATGCCCAACAGTGGTATATATGATTTGTATTGCAAACCATAATGTATTTGTAGTTGCAAACTCTCTCTCTCTCTCTATATATATATATATATATATAATTTATATATATGTATATATATATACACACACACATATGGAGAGAGAGAGAGAGAAAGAGAGAAAGAAGAAAGTGCCTGCCATAGTGACAGGCTAGGGGTGGGGGTGGCAGGAGGGATACTGGGGACATTGGATTGGTTGTTGGTGGGAAATGTACACTGGTGGAGGTTTGGGTGCTGAAACATTGAATGACTGAAACCCAATTATGAAAACTTTGTTACTATGCATCTCACGGTGATTCAGTTTTTTAAAAAGTATAAACACTTTCTCATACCTCTAACCTAGGTGTGGGCTTGCCTCTGTGACTCTCCTTACCCTAATTGTTTTTATCTTATTATTATGTCATCATTTTTCAGTAAACTATCGACTTACTCTCCTTCTAATTTGGGTCTATGTTAACTTTTCAGCAAAGATAATATTTTTATAGGTTTGTCCAAGACATGTGGACAAACATATTAGATTCCATAAGATGTTGTGGAATGAAAAAGTGACTCTATATTGAGGACTATAGTTAGGAATCAGATCACTTGATCACTTGATCACTTGAATCCTGTTATTCATCGATTTGCTCGAGCGGACGCCAGTAACATTTCCATTGGACCCTATCACATGCCAATGTAGCCCAATGGCATCTGGTTGCTTTAGGAGTATGATGAGCCTTAAACCATTCCATCAGGGTCTTGACAAAGAAGTCTGACCATCTTGTAGGTGGGCGGCCACGTGATCTTTTGACATTCCATGGACAAATTGGACAATTATCAATTCAGCTGAATTAGTAAAATTGCTCTACTAATTCAGCTTTCTTAGAGATGTTTCAGTTGGACTAATTCATAGTCACCTTAGAAGTTTTATTTTCATTATCTGATTCCATACGCTGACATCGGAAGCATATGGAATCAGATAATGAAGGCTCTGCACGGCAGAGCCTGGCAAGCTACCCGTTTTGTATTTGATATGCCAAATACCAGTAACAATTATAGACCTCATTCCGAAATGGATTGAGGCTCTTTATGTTCCTGGAGCAAGCAGATGCCCTTGGGCTCTACTAGCATGAGACAGGACATATGGAGATGTTACTGGGGCCTGCTCGAGCAAATCGATGATGAACGGGAAGACAGTGATAGTGATAAGGTGACTATAAATTAGTCCAACTGACACATGTCTAAGAAAGCTGAATTAGTGGAGCAATTTCACTAACTCAACTTTTCAAAAGGTGACCATGTCAATAGGAAAGTTAGTAAGTCATTACTTCCTGTCATGAGTAGGGCAGGTAGAATGCAGAAACTCACAAAGTTGAGGAAGCCATGGTGGGAGAGACACTGTCATGTAACTATGCTCCACATACCTGCAGATAATGGTGAATAGTCTTGAGTGAATGCAGGTGACACACTAACCATTTTGTGTAAATAGTCAGGTCTTCCTGTGTCACTAAGTTCGGAGGGTTGTTTTTCCCCCAGAAGAAAATTTTCTCGAGCAAGAGACAATCTTTCAGCTCTCTGAAGAGCATCATTGTACTCCCGCATAATATAGGCAATTTGTTTCTGTTGAGAGATGCAAAGACAGAACTTTGTGATTGCATGCCTTGTTCTTCTCTGTTGTTTGTTTTCAAGCATAGATGGAGCGATGTCGTTTGTGATATTCTAAAAGAGGCTCTTAGAATATCACAATGCCTCCATATTCTGAATGTTGCAAAGTTGGATCTGTCTTACTGTCAAGGACAAGTTCTTAGGACTTTTTTTTTTTTTTTGCTTTTTTGGGTCACACCTGGCAATGCTCAGGGGTTACTCCTGGCTCTGTACTCAGGAATTACTCCTGGTGGTGCTCGGGAGACCATATGGGATGCCGGGATTGAACCCGGCGGGCAGAGGCCGGCCCGCGTGCAAGGCAAATGCCCTACCCGCTGGGCTATCGCTCCAGCCCCAAGTTCTTAGGACTTTAAAGGAAAGAAAATCCAGCAACGAATCAATGCATAAAGTATGTCTGGTAGCTGGATGGCTCAGCTTTTAACTTTTACCAAGAGCAGAGAAGACCTAGTCTCCAAAGAAGGAATATTTTCTCTCATATACTCTTCCTCCAAATTTCACTCTTAAGAATAAGGATATTGTCTTCTATCACGAGCATAGCTAGTAAATAGATGCATCCGTTAGTTTCTCTGCTACTTTTAGCTGTGACTTAATTTTTTTGACAAATTGTTGGTCTGAATGTAAATTGATGCAGTTATTTTTGAAAACTTACAGTGATACCTCAAAAAATAGAACTACCATATGATCCAGGAAGCCCTTCTGGCTATATATATATACATATATGTGTATATATACACATATATACATATATGTATACACATATATACATATATATTCAAAGGAAATGAAATCATAGTCTTGAAGAGCTAGCTGGATTCTCATGTTTATTGCAGCATTATTCACACTAGTCAATATATGGATGAGTGGGTAAAGATGTGGTATATATTTATACACACACACAGACCCACCAGATCTTTATTCACTCATAAAATTTCAATTGTTCAGTTATATCTGACAATTATCCAATTGTTCAAGTTACATTATTTGATTACCCATGCATAATCCATATGTATACACATATACACATATGCATACACACAATAGAATAGTATTCACTCATGAGAAAGAAGAAAATTTTGTTGCTTGTACTATTATGGCTGATCCTAGAGGAAACAGACCAGAAAAGGGGAAAAAATAAAGAACTCATGATTTCACTGATAGGTGGAATTAAAAAAAAAAAGATGGCTCTCATAGAAGCAGAGTACAGTGATGAACAGGGTGTGGGAATATGGAGGATGAGGATATATTGGTCAAAAGGTAGAGTTTGCTATTACATAAGGTGAGTAGGACTAGATAACTAATGCAGAGCATGATGACTGTACTTGGTAATAGTGTATTAACAAGCTTATTACTATCTTGAATCACAGGGAGAAACAGCCCACATTTTCTGTTCATGGGTTTCCTACCTTGTAAACAGCATAAAGTTGCTCCATGATCTTACTGTGCTGACAAAACCTCTTCCACCTAAGCATGTGTAGGTACTTACAGAGGGCCAGCTGGGTGATTCTCTCTGTGTAATGCTGAACAACAAAGTCAATAATTAACACTTAGCAGAGAATTAGAATAAGAAGATCTCATGAGTCTAAAAACAAGCACCAATTAGAAAATCTAATAGGAGGATTCATTTCTGGTTATTTTGGAAAGGAAGGTTTTTTCAAATGAAGATCATGGCATAAAGAAACTTGGCTTAACATGACATTCAGGGGGCCAGAGCTGTAGTACAGCATGTAGGGTGTTTGTCTTGCACATGGCCAACCAGGGTTTGGTCTCAAACATCCCATATGGTTCCCTGAGCACTGCCAGGAATAATTCCTGAGTGCAGAGCCAGGAGCAACCCCTGAGCATTGCTGGGTGTGACCCAAAATGTAAAAAAAAAATTCATTGACATTTGAATGAAGCAAGTGTGTATTTGTGAATCTATCCTCTCTATTGTCAGCTGTTCAGATTATAGGCTCATGTAGCAGTTCACAAGCAATTTTTACAGTGACATAAAAGAATAAAATTATCTAAAGCTGAACTTAAATTTTCTGAGAAACTGAAGTTCTGAGTTATGAGTTAAAGTGTGAAGCACATTATGTTAAACCTTAGAACCAGGAATTTCATTTTTTTTAAAGAGGTACAGGACGTAGTTAAAGAGGTTCAGGAGAGAAGAGAGATAGTTCAGTGGGCTGTAGCACATGCTGTCATGCTACATAATCCTCAGTACCGTATGGACCCAGGAGCATCACCAGGGGTGACCCCTAAGCAACAAGCAGGGAGTACCTCTGTAGTACACCCAGGTTTGGTCACAAAATAAACAAGTAAATAAATATATGTGCTCCTTAAAAAAAAAAGTTTTGTATCTGAGAGAAATAACACAAGGATGGAATAAAAAATATAAGATTATCCTTCATTTAAAAAGCAGAAAACACCAGCATGCAGAGCTTCACAAGCGGCTGGGGAGACTGGAACTGGGCTCGCGCCGAGCCCAGCTGGACGATGGGATCCCGAGGAGGGCAGATGGGTTTTGGGTGTTGGCCCATCGCCTCTGGGGGGTCCCGGAAGCAGCCGGATGAAACTTCGCCCATCACACTAGCCACCATTTTCACTGTCCGGACGCTGGGAAACTGCCTCACGACCAGATCAACAGAGCAAAAACCAGTTCGGAGCCCAGGTCGCGAGGCCGCTTGCGGCACGTGGGTCCACTAAAATAGTGAAACAGTAATGTCTTTTAATGCACTGTATTCCACGAAAAGCAGGAAAGTTTGTCGGGAGGGAGATATAAAGAAGAAAGAAATGACATACAGAATCTGCCAAGTAGTTGAGATGCGGGAGGGGGAGGGAGGTGGGGACATTGGTGATGGGAGATGGGTTTGGGTGGAGGGATGCGTGTTGGAACACTGTAGAACCAAAACTCTACATGAGCATCTTTCAATTGTATGTCTAAAATGGTGTAATAATATTTGGGGGGGAAAATAATAAAATTAAATTAAAAAAAAAAGCAGAGAAACAGGATAAAATACTCTAGTAATCTGTTTTCTGACCTGGAGCGAAAGTCCTTGAGAGAAATGAAACAAACAGAATGAGACACCCCCACCCCCACTGCCACCGTGTTCTGCATGAAATGGGCATGTTCTGACTCCCAGTAGAGAAGCGGGAAGCCTAAACAAAGCATGAAGGTCTCTGAGTAAAGGAGAAAGTGAAGTCCAGATTCTGCTGGAGCTTGCAGAGCAGAGTACTAAAAGGGAAGTCACAGAAAGCTCCAGAAATCTGCATAGGGGTGCCTTCAGGGTTTTTCAGGAATACTTAGTCATGCTCACAGAAGGCGGAACTCTACGAGGCTGTGCAAAGAATAACAGGTAAAGAACCTGCAGCGTGTCTCAGGTTCTGACACGGCTTGAACATGTTCACCTTCCAAAGAGAGCAGATACCGCACTGAACACCTGGGCTTCAGTGGAGAGCCAGATGGGTCACATGTTAATAAGGATAAACTGTCGCTACAGTTACTCCAAACATGCTTTAATAAAGATTAAACCCAAGCCCTGAGAGCGTTAAAGCTGATCTGCAAGTAACATAATTGCCTACTAGAATAAAGCTAACATTCTTTATAGGATTAAAAAAATCAGTATACAATAAAGTGAAATTTCAGCATTGCACTGAGGCGAGCTGAGGTGGGGTTCCTGGTAACCAGGGAAGATTTTGTGTCTTCAAGCAAAACCCGTTCTTGCAGCATGAAGTCCTTGGAAAAGGCCTCCCCATCTGGAGTCCCTTTAGATGCAGAATTCCAGGCCCAGAGCATGGCTCGGTTCCCTGGGAATAGATGCTGCAACCAGGAGTAAAGGCCATGCTAAGAATGTCAAATAAAACCATCAACAGTTCCAACTGACCCCCTCCCCTTGAAAATACCTTAGCACAGATTTCTGGGAGGAGGGAGGGAAAATTTGGAAAAAACTGTATCCAACTTTTCAGGTATAGAGACACATAACTCTCTATTCTGGGGGTCCAAATCTCTACCTAGATGTTTCCTCACTTTCTTTTATTTTATGGCACGTTTCTTTATCTTGGGATCTCCTGCACCTCAGCTTGAGACGTGTACCTGGCTATCTCCATTCTGGAGCATCCCACATTCTCTTTAGAGCACAAAACTTTCTTTCCCTTATTTCCCAAAGGAGCTTATCTTACTTCACTATTCATCTCCTTCCTGAATTTCTTTTCTGCAAGGGTAATTGACAGACCAGAATGAAAATACCTGAGCAGAGGTTAACTCTAATTTTCCTTTTCCAGCTCAGGCCAATTCCTTACTCCTCTCCTGAGCCCACAGCTCCCTGAGAAATGCTTGGACAGTGAGGGTATGGTTCTGTGCTGTGAATATCAAGCAGCATGCAGGCGCAGTTTGGCAACTGCTGTGTGGAACTGGTGAGGTCCAAGTTCTGCGCTGCATATGTGCCTTTAAGGCCCTAAACCCTACCGCCAGCCACTTCCCAGGTGGGAAGAGAAAGAAAGTGATGCCCCTCTGCCACCTCTCTTCTCCCCCACTTCACATAACTTCACATGACTACAACAGTAATATTCAGCATTACATTTAAAGACAAAACAAATCTAGGCATGCAAAGAATTAGGAAAAGTGTAAAAAAGAGAAATTAATGAAGAAAAAACCAGGAATTCCACTGGAGATAAAATTAGCAAACAAATATATCAAAGAGCTATTAATATGCTTGGCATATTCAAAAATGGAAAGGAGAGTAGTTTTTAAATGAAAAAAAAAATAAAACCCAAGCAATAGAACTTCTGAAAATGAAAAGTACAATACAGGAATGGAAACAGTCATTGGATTGTTATCAACTACTGCTTAGACTTCAGAGGAAGAGATTGGGAAACTATAAGCATAAAGGGGCCGGAAATCACCCAGAGTGAGGGATACATGTGCAGACGCTGAGTTCAATCCTTAGCACTGTGTGCTCTTCCCCCTGCCCAAAAAAAAAGAAAACACCACCAGGTATAGTCCTAGAAGTACTCAAGCACTTCTGGGGGCCTGACAACAACTAGTGTAGCACCACATCACTGCCAAGCACCGAACCAACCAGCCCCATAAGCAGAGTATGACTGGGGTGGGTGGTGCTTTGCCCCTCCCCTCAACTTGAAGAGAACAATAGCAATAGAAACTATGAAAAAATGGAGCATTGACAGAAAAGATGAAAACAATTTAACAGCCTCTGAGATAGGCTAATAGGACGCGATTTAACATATGCATAAATGGAATGCTGGAAAGGATGAGGAAAGAAAATACATTTGGAGAAACAATGGTTGGGGGAAATATTCCAATGATGAAAATGATAAAACCACAATCTAAGAGTTCAGCCAATTCCAAGCAAGGGAAACAAGGGGAAAAGCCCATCAAAGACTGTCATTCTCAAACAGCTTAAAGCCATTAAGAAGAAATCTTAAAAGCAACCAGTGAACAAAAGGAGACTTTGTAGTAGAAAATGGAAACTGCAAGCCAGAAGATAATGGAATGACTTTTAGCTTGATAAAAGAGAAAAACTATTAACTGTGAATTCTACAGTGAACAAAAACATCTTTCAAAACAAACAACGAAGATTGAGAGTATTTGCCCGGCAGATATGAGAAGTGTTAAAATAAGTTCTTTAGGCAGAAGATAAATAGTATATGGAAATTTACACTATACCAAGATTTTCCAACCTAAACACTCTTGAAATTTGGAAGCAGATAATGGGAAAGGAGGCAGGGGAGGGGCTGGTGTTACCTTGTGAATTATGAAATATTTCATAGGGTCCCTGGACATTTAGCAGTGTCACACCAGATGCCAGTAGCAATTCTACAAATTATCACAAAATGCCTCCAGCCATTGGCAGGAGAGATACACAAAGAAATGAAGAATGCCAGAAACGTGGGAAGAATTCTGCATGAAAATAAGGACAACAGCTTGACTTGCAAACAGAATCTCAACCCCTTTTGTTTCTTTGGGATTGATTTATTAGGTAATTGGCAACAAGCTAATTGGTGCCCACATTGAGCTCATAACATAAGATTCAAAGAACAAAAAAATTTAAGAAATCAGAATAATAAATGTTTATTGTAGAAAATAACAACATGGGTAGGAGAGAAAGTAAGACAAGGAATAAGGTGCTTGTCTAGCATGTGGCTGACCCATGTTTAGCCGGCAACACTATCTATGGTCCCCCAAGCATTACTGGGGGTCACTCCTGAGCACAGAGCAGTAAATAGCCCCTGAGCAACCAGGTGTGGCCCAACAACACCCCTGAACCCCCTCATAAAAAGGGGAGAAAGATATTGAAAACACATTAGAGTGAAAAGCAGAAATTCATGATCAGGCCTCCAAAGACAGTGATTACTACCTTTTGGGCCTCTATCCTTCAAGTGGAGTTTCTCTATCTTACATAATCATTATTGTGATAAACAGTTTCTGTCATGTACCGCAATGCTTTTTCTTAACATTTCTCCTACTGTTAGCTATTTAGGCAATTCCACTCTTTTTTCACAATCATTACAATGATGTAATAGCATCATTGTAAAATTTCCATGTAAAATTTCCCTATCCCTGATGTTTTGCATTCCTTTCTTTTCTTTGTGGCTTTTGGGCCACTCCAGGTGGTGCTCAGGGATTACTCCTTGCTCTGTGCTTAGAGAAACTCTTGTGGTGATGCCTGGATTGAACCCCAGTGGGCCACATGCAAAGCAAGCACCCTACCCACCACACTATTGCTTCACCCCTGTACTATTTTCTTAAAAGGGATTTCTTAACAGAAATATCTTCCCTTCCGTGGGATAAAAGCTTGTGGAGGACTGTGGCTAAGTCAATGCTGCATTGCCTCATAAACACCAGTCCAGGAGCAATTAGTAGTCGAATGTTTAGTAATTATAAACAAAACTGAACTGCAACATGGGTCTGTAACAAAGAACCTCCTTCACACAAACCAAGTTCTGCAAATGACATGCACAGTTTATAGACATTCAACGCACAGAGAATACATGAGACAGCCGGTTTTGTTCATAGATTTCTACGGGTTCCAGATAGAGTCTGCAAATTGCCAAAGGCCCCTTACCTGCAACAAAAGCAAAGGTAGATTTTCAGGCGTGTACTCTCTTCTTAGGCAGCTCTCGAGCTCCCTCTGCAGGGAATCCGCCTGAATGACAAGGGGCTTTGACTCTGCAACCTGAACCCGGACAACAGAATGTATGTAAATAGAGCGACCGGATAAGGGAATGGAAGAAGTGGAATGACCACAAACTCTTGGTCCTGGAGTACAGAAATTAGAATGTCAAAGAGAGTGAGGTGGGGGTGGGAGATGATTTGGTGGACTGGAAATACATTAGGACAGTGATCCAGGGTCTTGGACACTGTGGTGGAGTTGAGGTAACTGTATACAACAAAACCGTGAGAATCTTGGGGCTGGAGCAATAGCGGGTAGGGCATTTGCCTTGCACGTGGCCAACCCTGGTTCGATTCCCCAGCATCCCATATGGTCCCCTGACCACTGCCAGGAGTAAATCCTGAGTGCAGAGCTAGGAGTAACCCCTGAGCATTGCCGGGTGTGACCCAGAAAGCAAGCAAACAAACAAACAAACAAACAAACAAAAAACCCCCCATAAGAATCAAGCATTATCACCCAATCAGCATGTGACCCAAGCTATAATAAATAAAGTATGAAAATGCATTTACTAAGGAGGCAGGGTGGCAGGTGTGAGATCCTGGGGACAGGTGGAGGGACGCTGATATCAATGGTGGATTTGGAGTTGGAATATTCTAAATCTGAAACTATTATAACAGTTTTGCTAATCATGTTGCATAAATCAAAGTTGAAAAAATCAAAAGAATGAGTGTTTATAACAGGAAACACTGATGGCTTTCTATGTATTACTCTTAGCCCAAAATCCAAGGAACACATTTACCATCACAAGCGAAAGAGCTGTGAAATTGAGACCACAAATATCAGCTATGCTTGAGGAAGTCATGACTGGCTTGGATGGAGCTTTGAGTTGAATATTTGAAGGTTTTGTTCTCGCAACCATTAGTGTTTGGGCGCAAGCATAAACTTTTTCCTGCTGAAAGTTTCCTAAAGGCAATAAAATCTAACTTATTATGGTATGGGCACAGCCACTCTCCTACTCACCTGTAAAGCTTTCTTGAGTGCCAGCTCCCTTTCTCTTCTGAAGTATGAAACGTCCTTTGGCATTCGAACCGAGCTGCAGAAAGTTTGTGCAATAGAAGCAGTGGTTATAGAAGCTCCATGGAAGCAGATGACCCATGGTGCCTCACGAAGGCGGGTTTCGCCACGAGGCTGTACTAGAGTGGGTTGTGGGTGGAAGGGCACAGGCTTCTGTCTTGTCAGTCTCTCCAAGTGCGCCTTCACTGCCACCCCTGGCGCCATTTCCCCGCTCCTCCCAGAGCCATCAGAGTGCCTCTACCCAACTCCAGCACACAGGGAACACAGCATGGTGAAAGCTTTTTATCCCTCTCCTCCCGAGCCCAGCATTTCCTCCAGCACCCTCATCTCCAATAGCCTCTGTGTTTTTCAGACTTGTATGTGAACCTCACTGACACAAAATCAACACATTTTTTCCTCCTCTTTTTCCTCCCCTCCTTCTCCTCTTCTTTTTATTCTACTCCTCCAGCTCTTCTCTTTTGTTTGTTTGTTTTGGGGCCACACCCAGTAATGCTCCTGGGCAGACTCAGGGGACCATATGAAGTGCCAGAGATTGAACCCAGGTCAGCCACGTGTAAGGCAAGTGCCCTACCTTCTGTACTATCTCTCCAGTCCCCGCCATTAAAAAAAATGTTTTTTTAATTGAATCACTGGGAGATAGACCATTACAAAGCTGTTCATGATTGTGTTTCAGTCATACAGTGGTTCAACACCCATCCCTCCACCAGTGCACATTTTCCAGCACCAATGTCCCCAGTTTCTCTCCTCTCACCCCAATTCTGCCTCTCTGGCAGGCATTCCTCTCTCTCTCTCTCTCTCTCTCTCTCTCTCTCTCTCTCTCTCTCTCTCCCTCCCTCCTTTTGCACATTATGGTTTTCAATACAGACACTGCAGGGTTATCATGTATATCCCTTTACCTACCTTCAACACCCAGTTCTAGTCCAGCAGCACGCAGTACTTATACAGAGTAGTCATTTCCAACTACCTTTGTCATAGTGGTCCCTTCTCTATCTCAAATGCTTTCTCCCCAAAAGAAACTGGTGGCAGGCTTCCAACTATGAACTACTCCTTTTGTCCTGGAGTATTAGTTGCATATTTGGGGATTTTTTAAATATTCCACAAATGAGTACAAACATTCTATGTCTGTCCCTCTTCTCCTGACTCATTTCACTCAGCATGATACTCTCTATGCCCATACATTTATAAGTGAATTTCACAGCTTCACTTTTCCTAACAGACTAGCCCCTTTTCTCCACCTTCTCACACACGCAAAGCCATATGCTCTACTGGACCACATACCCAGCCCCAGCTCATACAACCACAATTTGACCGAAATGTTTTGGCTTTTCAAAAAAATTTTTTTAATTTCTTTGCAGTTGTCAGGGAGGTTAAAATGAGCCTTACGTATCAAACATGACATGCTTTGAGGAAATGTTTAGTCAGAGTTCCTGCTTCGGAGAAACATTCCTCCCTGGGAGACAGATCACAGTAGCCCACTCCACCTTCCTGCCTGGAGTGAGATGCGTCTGCTGTGGACATGACAGAGGACAGGCAATGCTGCCTGGGGCCTCGGGAAAAGGTGGGACCCTGTTCAGGAAGAGGAGAAATCTCTCCATTTGGTATCAGAGACACCACTAAAGGTTGAAAACTTGTGGAACATCTAGAACTGGCAACTTGGGCAGATAACTGCTTTCTCAAGGTGATGTTTTGCAACTAGGTGAAAAGCCACTGAAGATAGTTCTAGAACTTATGTGAGAAAACACTAGTGATTGGACGGGAGCTGTAGGCAGTGAAATTTGGGTTAGGTCAATGTTATTTATCTAACCCAATACATCTCCAGGAGTAAGATTGATTTATTTATTTTAGTTCTGGTTTTCGTTTCAGGGCCACATCCAGCAGCGCTCAGGGCTTACTCCAGAGTAGCTCTGTGCTCAGGAATCATATCTGGTATTGCTCAGGGAACTATAAGGAATGCTGGGGATAGAATCTGGGTCAGCTGTTGCAAGGCAAGTGCCCTACCTGCTGTACCCCACTGCACCCTAGTAGCTGAGGTTTGAGAGAGGACTGCAAGAGACCATGAGTGTGTGTAATGCAGCAGTCCCTGGTGGTCCCAGAGCCCTGTGACCCAAGCAGCCCCCTGAGCCATTTGCATGAACCCCCATGTGTGTATGGCAGCTAAGGCCTCCCAAATCTTCTCAGATCATTGTTTTGATGGAAAAAAAAACCGACCAAAAACAAGGAAGTTCTGAAAGTACATTTGGAGTAAACACACTCATAAATCAAAGGTCTGATTTCCATGATTACTGGGCACCTGATTCCTAGCTGCGGCCTCCTGGAAGTAGAGAACCAGTCACCAGCTGAAAACAGGGATCTGTCATTTGACAAGCAGTTGGGGGAAACAAAAGTACCCAGTCCCTGATGCCTTCTCAGTCTTTATCACACTGGGGAGACTGGGCGGGGCCCCTAGGGTTCCTCGACCTCCCTTTCTTAGATCATGTCTGTCCTCTCAGGGAATCACAAATGGTCTCTAAACAGCTGAAATGAGACTGGTGAGCATACACGGTGTGCACGTCAGCCCACAAAAACAGCATGCAACCACCATTCGCTGAACAAGCATTGGTCATTTAACATTCATTCATTCAGTAAGCAGTTATGAAACATTTATCCAACTCAAAGACCTGGGCTTAGAGGAAAAATGCGTGAGAAACAGAGAGGAATAGAGAAAGACAGAGCACAACTACCCTCCAGTTTCTAGTAGATGTTCTGTCTGGGGAGGGGGCGGAAATGAGAATGCTAAATCGATTCAGGAGGTGACATTTCCATTTCTTTGCTTAGAAGAACCCAGCACATGACCACCAAAGGTGCTCTGCAAGTATTTGCTGGGTTAATTGTCAGGTTCATCATAGATCTTATGACTGTGTCTTGAAAGGGACTTCAGGGAGCCTTTCTTGGGAGTTTGTCTGGAACCAGCATCAATACTTACCTGAACAAGGTGCTTTTTAGTTTTCAGAGCATTGTAATATGCTTGGTTTCACTTGATGCTTAAGAGATAGGCAAGGTGCATATCTCAAACCTGGCATTTCAAATAAAAGAACTGACATGAAGAGTAAATATGACTTATAGGGATCCATGACCTTTCTAGGTAATTATACAATATTTGATCTGCTTCATACATGCAAAGCCTATACAAAATAAACTACAAAATACATTAACTACTGGTTCTTTGGAATCGTGCACAGAAGGTGGCACAAATGTGTCTATGTTCACCCCTACTTCTGCTCTTTAGCCCTCTTCACCCACACTGTGTTTTCCCAGCTCCTCTGTTTAACAGGCTCCTCACATATTTTCCTCTTGATCAATTGTGGCAGTAACAAAACAGAGTGATAGGAATGTGCTAGCATGTGCTGCTCAGGGCTGATCTGGTCCCCCTGTTACTCTTAAAAAAAATGGGATCACTATCCTTGGCAGCATCTACTACTTCCTAACAGAAAATCAGTTTTGCAGAATTCATTATCAAATTCCTAGGGTCACAACAGTGATAGTGCAGTGGGTGAGCCATTTGCCTTGAATGCAGCCAACCTGGGTTTGGTCCCCAGCACCCCATATGGTTCCCTGAGCCTATCAGGGAGATCCCTGAGTGCAGAGTCAGGAGTAAGTCCTGAGCATAACCGGGAAGTCCCAAAACAAAAGCAAACAGAAAAAAAATCAACCAAATTCCTAACATCATTTGTTTGGGAATTTTCATCCACACCAAAGTCAGGGTAAGAAAGATAGTGTAATGGGCTGAGTGCATGCTTTGTACATCAGAGGCTCGGGTTCGATCCTGGGCACCATCTAATCCCCTTTACCTCCAGCTTCCTCAGCACCACCAGGAGTGACCCCTTAGCACAGCACCAGGAGCAGCCTTTGGGTACTGATGACTGTGGCCTCAAACTGACAAAAAACACCCTCCCCCAAAAAATAAGATCAAATTCAAGTAAAATAATACAGGATACCCTGAGTGAGATTTGTTTGCTAGCTTATAGAACCTTGAGACCATCATATTTCTAAGACATAGGAGCACTTAGTTCCCCCAAGCACCTGGGTTGGCCGCGTGCAAGGCAAACACCCTACCCGCTGTGCTATCTCTCTGGCCCCTGGAAATAAACTTTATCTTTGTATCTTTAGTTCCTCTGCATAGTATAAGTAGTGACATGGACACAAATCCTCACTGCTGGCATTTGATGGCCCAGTGTGAAGGTTCGTGGTACATTTATTCCAGCTAAGAACTCGGTGCCATGCAGCAGTGGTAACCACCGCTTGCTTCATGTCAGTCTGTTTGAGAAGTTGAATGTAAGATGGACTGTAAAATTGTTGGTTGACTGTAAAATTGTTGGTGCCAATAGCCAAAAATTTGGAAACAACCCAATTGTCCATAAACAAATGCCCTGATAAAGAAACCAGAGTGCATATACACTATGCCCTTGCCCCTCAAGGTGTTGCAGGTGTGGCTGTGGTGTCCGGCTGCATCGGCAGGTGGCAGACAGGAGACAGGCTTGTCTACACCCAGGGCTCTGCCCTGTGGGCCCTGGATGGTTGGTGGACTGACGTAGAAAAGACTGGGCTCCCTTGGGTGAACCCAGAGCCACCAAGCTTGCAGAACCTGGCAAGCTACCCCTGGTGTATTCGACATGCCCAAAACAGTAACAATAATAGACCTCATTCCCAACGAATGGAGACCTTACTGGCGCCCGCTCAAGCAAATCAATGAACAATAGGAAGACAAGGAGCACTTGCCCGTTTTCTCTGACAGGACACTGCTTCAGAATAACTTGACAACTCTAGAACAGGGGCAACAGTCAAGCCTGAGCTTGAGACAATGCCATTATTCATGCAAAAAATAAAAACTGGAGAAGAATTGGTGTACCGCTGGTGACTGTGGGGCAAGTGCAGGCTGTGCCTTTGCTGTGCTTGCCTTTTGCTACAAATCACCTGTGAGCAGCCTGAGTGGTCTCCTGGAGGGTGTCCTGAGCTTCTAGCCCGCTCTTCAGCTCACTCAGTTGCATGGCCAGTTCTTTCTCCTAGCAGCTGGACCCTTTCTGTGGAAGCAATCTTATAAGTGCCATCCATAGTTTGTGTTGACTGTTTCTCTGTACCTGAAAAAGAAGAGCGCAAAGCTGGGGACCGACTTCCTGGTGACTACTACCTCATCCCCTGTACTTTGTCTGTCCTCGCCCGAGAAATTGTACGGACTTTATAAGCCCTTTTGCAATTTGAAGAAGCAGCCAGATGAGATGGCTATTGCTTGTGATTTAACTACTCTCTATACACAAGAGATAGGCAAAACTAGACTCTCCGTTGACTGGGTGTTTGCTCAGTTCAAACACCTTCAAATACACCTTTGCTGCAGATTCAACTGCGGGTTTTTCAAAAAGAATCCATCCTTCCCACTCAACCTCTGCAGTTTCAGAAAGCCTCCCGGGCTCATACACAGAATGGCTCAGGACGGACATAAAGGATGCATATCTATCTATTTATTTATTTATTTATTTATTTATTTATTTATTTATGTGGGGGTTTTAAGTACACAGAAGAGCATGTGTGTACAGGGGATTTGAACGCTGGTCACAGTTGGTATGGCTGAAAGCAGGCAAATGACTACTTCCTATACCATCTCTCTAGCTCATTCTCTAGATTCAATGCTTAAATTCAGCTTACTGCTTTCATCAGTAATTAAACTTGATGCTGCTCCCCCCCCCCACTGACCAGCTCATAGCTTATAACACTCAACACATTATTTGCTAAGTGCATAGTGTCAATAGCCTAATGAACAGCAAACAACATACATTAACACACTGCTGCCTCTTTCTGTCCAGTACGGCTGAGATAAAGCAGCCCTTAGGCTCCAGTGGAGAGGTTTGTAACGTTTAAACCTTCCCTGGCCTCTTTAATATCTCTAGATTCTCCTTTTCCCTTTCAGAGATATCTCGGGCCCTCAAATTAATCTGATATAGTTTCAACAAATACTTAAGCCATACTTTCCTATATACAAATAAAGAAACAGAAGAAAGGGATATTAAGGAAACTATTCCATTCACAATTGTGCCACAGAAAATCAAATACCTAGGAATCAACTTACCCAAGTATGTAAAGGACCTGTACAAAGAAAAACTACAAGACACTGCTCCAAGAGATAAAAGAGGACACAAGGAAATGGAAACACATTCCCTGTTCATGGATGGGGAGAATCAACATTGTCAAAATGGTAATACTCCCTAGAGCTCTGTACAGATTCAATGCAGTCCCTATAAGGATACCGATGACATTCTTCAAAGAAATTGACCAAACGCTCCCTGAAATTTGTATGGAACAATAAACCCCCAAGGATAGCTAAAGCAATCCTCGGGAAAAAGAAGATGGGAGGCATCACCTTTCCCAACTTCAAACTGTACTACAAGGCAGTAGTAATTAAAACAGCATGGTATTGGAATAAAAACAGACCTGTGGACCTATGGAATAGAATTGAGTATCCTGACACCCAACCTCAAACACATGATCATTTAATCTTTGATAAAGGTGCAATGAGTCTAAATTGGAGTAAGGAAAGCCTCTTCAACAAGTGGTGTTGGGAAAACTGGGCAGCAACATGTAAAAAATGAATTTGGACCTGTGTCTAACACCATGCACAAAAATCAGATCAAAATGGACTAAAGATCTCAATATCAGACTTGAATCCATAAAGTACATTGAAGAAAATATAGGAAAAAACCCTCCACGACATTGAAGCTAAAGGCATCTTCAAAGGTGAAACATCACTAACAAAGCAACTAGAAGAAAAGATAAAACATATGGGACTACATGAAACTGAAAAGCTTCTGCACCTCAAAAAGAAACAGTGACTAAGATACAAAAAGCAGTCCACAGAATGGGAAAGAATATTCACCCAATACCCATCTGATAAGGGGTTAATATCCAGGATATATCAGGCACTGGTAGAACTTTACAAGAAGAAAACAAACAACCCCATCAAAAAATGGGGGGAGAAGAAATGAACAGAAACTTCAGCAAGGGAAGAAATTCGAATGGCCAAAAAACATATGAAAAAATGCTCTTCATCACTAATCATCAGAGAGATGCAAATCAAAACAACAATGAGATACCACTTTACACCACAGAGACTGGCACATATTCAAAAGAGCAAGAACAACAAGTGCTGGCGTGGATGTGGGGAAAAGGGGACACTCATCCATTGTTGGTGGGAATGCCGGGCTGGTACAGCCTTTCTGGAAAACAATATGGACTTTCCTCCAAAGACTAGAAATTGAACTCCCATTTGACCCAGCCATACCACTCCTGGGAATCTACTCTGGGAAACCAAAATACGCAGCGGAAACACCATCCCTACTTTTATGTTCATAGCAGCATTATTCACAATAGCCAGAATCGGGAAGCAACCAGAGTGCCCGAAAAATCGATGACTGGATAAAAGAAGCTTTGGTACATCTACACAATGGAATACTATGCAGCTGTTAGGAAAAATGAAGTTATAAAATTTGCCTATAAATGGATGGACATGGAGAAGATTATGTTGAGCGAGATTAGCCAGAAGGAGAGAGACAGATACAGAATGACTGCATTTATTTGCATGGCATAAATATATATGTACATATTATGATGCCAATATCCAAGGTCAAGTGAAACATATATCAGGAGGTCTTGTCAAAGGTGGAGATTATCACAAACGTGTGGGAGTCAGAGTTTAGGTAAGACAGAAAATGGAACTGGGTGCTAATAATAGTCGAGGGTACTAATGCCAACCTAGAACTGAGCATTAAATAGAGGCAAAAGGATACACATGACAACCTTTTAATGTATGTTCTGTTATCCATAGTCTGGAAGGGAAGGAAAAGAGAAAGAGAGAGAAAGGGAAAGAAATAAAGAACCTGCCATGGAGCAGGGCTGGGGAAGGGGGAGGGAACCGGGGATGTTGGTGGTGGGAGATGGGCACTGGTGGAGGGACGGGTGCTGAAACACTGTATGACCAAAACCCAAACATGAACTTTTTAATTGTATATCTTTTTTATTTGTATATCTCACGGTGGTATAATAAAATACTCAAAGTAACCACAAAAAAATACTTAAGCCATAGAGATATTTTATTAAGCAACCTCCTTTAGGAGCCTGTTGCTTCTTTTAGAAATATTAAAAATGAGGCCAGACAGTACAGGGCTTAAGGTGCTGGCCTGACTGTGGCTACTCCACTTCAAACTTGCTATGCCAATTTGAATCTCCAGCACCCCTTATGGTCACAGAGCAGCTCCAGGAGAGATCCCTGAGCACACAGCTGGGAGTAAGCCCTGAGCATAGGTGGGTGTAGCCCATAAACCACCTCGCTTAAAAAAAAGAGGGAGGAGAAACATTGAAAATGGTAATGAGGGGGCCGGAGCCATAATATAGCAGGTAGGATGCTTGCTTTGCATGTGTCCAATATGGGTTCAGTCCCCGGCATCCCATATGGTTCCCCAAGCACCAGGAGTGATTCCTGGGTATAGAGTCAAGAGTAACCCCTGAGCATTGCCAGATGTGGCCCCCAAACCTAAGTAATAAATAAATGCCAATGAGCTTCCTCGTGCAGCTTGGCCTGTGACCCGTAGATAGCCTCATCTTTCAGGTCTTGCCCACTGCTGGGGCTCTGCTGACACATTTGGCTGTAGCTCTTAGAAAAGAAAAATGTTGCATTTAGGTTGCAGCAAATTGCGTGATTTCTTGTTCCTTGAAGTTGTATGGTATTCCATTTTGCCTATATACTGCGTCTTTGTAATCCATTCATCTGTTGTTGGTCACCCTGGTGGATTCCATATCTTAGCTGTTGTACTGGGTGCAGCAGTGAAATGGTGTGCAGATGTGAAATAAGCCAGAAGAGGGAGAAACACGGATGATCTCTATCTGTGATATACAGAGTAACTGGATGGGGAACTGCAATGTAGTAAAGGGGGATGCCTAGATCACTCTTGACCCCAGAGTATAGAGAGGAGGAAAGAAATTGAGGCAAGGAAGAGGATGAGAAAGTATTGGGGAACAGGGGATACTGATCTCAGGTATACTGGTAATGTGGGAGAGTGGTATAGATATGCATCCAAACCATAGGCGTGAAAACAAAAACACAGAATCCAAACAACCACCACCAAACCTTAAAAACATGCCTGTCAAGGTGGCAGGTTTGGGGAACACGGCACTGGTGGGTGGGATCATGGGAACATCAGTGGTGGTGGGGGATTTGAAATAGTGGAATTCGGTGCTAGAAAATAATATACCTAAAACTCAACTACAATGATGCTGTAAATCATGGTTCTTTAATTAAATAAAAAATAAATGAAAAGGGGCTGGAGCGATAGCCCAGCGGGTAGGGCGTTTGCCTTCCACGCGGCCGGCCTGTGCCAACCTGGGTTCGATCCCGGCATCCCATATGGTCCCCCGAGCACCGCCAGAAGTAATCCTGAGTGCAGAGCCAGGAGTAACCCCTGAGTATCGCCGGGTGTGACCCAAAAAAAAAAAAAAATGAAAAGATTAACAAAAAAAGATGCTTCATGAAAGAGATTTATTTCTTGTCATCGTCTTTTCAGTTGTGTAAAGAGTTTAACAGCAGCCACAACAGCCACATTCCGAGCACAGCCAAGAGCAGCTGCAGCCCAGGCTGGTGGATTCCTCCCTTCACGTTCTGCTCCATTTCTGGATCACGTCACAGCTCAGTGTAGCGCAGAACACAGCCAGGTGCAGCATTCAGAAAACATGAGTGTGGGCTTGGACAGGTGGATCAGCCAGGACACACCTACGACCATGCTCAGAATTACAGGCGCAGATCTATCCAGGAGGGTCTTGTTTCATGGGTTGGGGAAATTTGTTCATTTACATTCCGCTGTGTGTCAGAGAGGCACTGCACCCTCATTTTTAAATTTTTTGGACCAGGCCAAAATTATTTATTTTTATTGAGACACTGTCATTTCCAAAGTTATTCATGGTTGAGTTTCAGTCATCACTGTCCAACACCAATTTCCTCACCAGCGGCCATTTCCCTTCAGCAATGTCCCATGCTTCATTCTGCTCGATGGTGGGCACCGTTTTGTTGTTATCATTTTGTTCTTTAGGCACCATGGTTACAATACTGATGTCAGCTGTCAGCTGAATGCAAGGCAAGTACCCTAACCCCTGTACTACCCTCCTGGGTCTGTTCTGTACTCTAGCATTCTTGCAAATACCTGAGGTGTGCTTCTGACTTCTTCAGAGTCAAATCTGTCATTCTTGGATCCATGCCATTCTAAACTCTCTGAGCTGCTTTGCCAGAACTAGAGTCATTTCCTGTGCCTTCAGGAGGCGAACAGCCTGAGACGATCAGCTCACAGAGCAGCTTCTTCCTCTGGATTCTCAGTGCTTCTGGTCTTTGCTGCATTCATAAGTGCCCAGATAGTTGGACTCTATCTGGATTAGAGAGGCACGGCCTTTCCACCCAATCCTGTGAGTGAAGCATACGTCTCAGCACTCCCTTGCTGGGTACCACCAACATGCTTTGGGCAGTCAGGAACGTGCCTCCTACTCTCGAGGCATGCCTGGCATGCGGAGGCCCTGGCTTTGATTCCTGGAGCTGCATGACTCATGAACAACTGCTAGGTGTGGTGCTCCAAAGAGCAACCACAATCCTAACAGCAAAAAAAGAGAAGAAAAGGTACTGACATTTTCTTTGTGTTTTTTCAATTGAATCACCATGAGATAGATCATTACGCTATTCACAATGGGGTTTCAGTCATAGTGTTCCAGTACCCATCCCTTCACCAGTGCACATTTTCCAATACTGATGTGCAGTTTCTTCCCAAGCTGCCTCTGTGGCAGGCACTTTCCTTCTCTGTCTCTCTCTCCCTCCCTCCTTTTGTACATTGTGGTTTGCAATCCCAACATGTATATCCCTTTACCTATATTCAATACTCAGTTCTAGCCTAGCGTTACTATTTCCAACGATTACTGTCAACTGGTCCCTTCTCTATCGAACCTACCCTCTACCCCATGCACATTTATGGTAGTTTCCAACCACTGATAAGTCCTCCTGGCCCATTTTCACTGGCCTTGGATATTTATCTCATACTATTTTTTTATGTCCCACAAATGAATGCAGGTACTCTGACATTTTCTACCCTCTTCCATGAAAAGCAAACTTCGATCCTCATTTATTAATCAATGAGAGGTACCATTGTGGATTACAATGGACATTTTGAGAAAAAACTGATTTAAGAGCTCTCTGGGGAAACCAGGTCTGTTTGGAGGAGGCCCATCGGAGGTATTTGGAGTCAGTGAACCGCAATCCTCTTCACTTTATATTTTCCTCTCCCTCATCAGGGCTTTTTAAATTTTTGCTTTGTCTTTTTTTAAAACCCATTTTAACCTAGATCTGAAGAGTATAATTCTGTCTGCATAGCTCCAGGGCTGATGAAGTGAGCTTTGTAGCTACTGAACATCTCGCTGAAATGCCTTGCAAATTCAGTTTTGTTGTATGCTTCTATTTTTTCCCTCAGGCATTTAAAATTAAGATAGCTGGTAACATTTTATTAATTTTGAGTACATGACATAGGGGCTTCACCTGCTGGTGACTGAGAGGGGCCATGTGGTGCCTGGGACTGCAGAGAGACCCCCCCCAATGGTGGGCACTGCCCTACCAATGGAGCTATCTTATTTCCGCCCCGTATCAATTTTTTATGATTTGCTATAGTCATTTTATACTTTAATGATAAATTGCTCAGTATTTGAAAAGATTTATTTTTCATGTTACATCCCATGGTGCTCAAGGCTTACTCCTGGTCTGCACTGTCCTCTGAGCCCCCTCCAAAAAAGGAGAGAAAAATTTTGAACTTTCACTGCTTTAAGTCTGATGATTCATCTTTTATATGCAGGAAAAAAAACAACTATGAGGTAATTTAATAATCTTGTTTGCAAATTGACAAGTAATGAAATGCAAATTGAAAGCAGAGAAGAAAATTTTACTATTTTTAAGCAAAATTGAAAGGCTTTTATTTAGTGTGACTAATAGAAAAGTTCAAATACTCATATTGCTAATCCAGGTGAATTCTTGAGCAAATTAGACTGGCTGAATACTTCTGTTTAAAGTCAATTTTGCATATCAGGTGGGGTGACGATTCTAAGGGTTGGAGCACTTGCTTGCACATGCAGGAACACTGAAATGGGTCTTGGCCCTGTAGACCTGACCCCACTGCCCCCAGCACTGCTGTGGACAGACCTGGTGGTGGCTCCCAGCATCTCTGGCCTGCAGTGTTATGTACTGAATAGCTCTGTGCCTCCTGCCAACAAAGCATGTGTTCAGCCAGTTTCCACCCTAGAATTTGAATTTTCTTCCTGTTAAACTGAATTTATCTTTGAGTCTACATCTACATTGAACATGCAGTTGAAAGGTAGATCATGCTCAATACTAGAGGTATGTTGTGTTATCAAGATATTCATGACAGCTTAACATTTTGTACTTTGATCATACCACTGACAGAAGTCCATCACTGAAAAACTTTCTAGTAAATATTATGTGTAATGATACTTACATTTTATTTTTTAAATCAGTTTTTGCTGAGGTATCACAGTTTCCCAAAGTACTGATATAGCTTTAGACTTGCACGGCTCTGGGGTCACTTGATCACTTGAATCCTGTTATTCATCGATTTGCTCGGCGCGGCGCCAGTAACATTTCCATTGGACCCCATCACGTGCGTGCCAGTGTAGCTCAATGGCATCTGGTTGATTCAGGAATACGAAGAGCTTCAAACCGTTCCTTTAGGGTCTTGACAAAGAAGTCTGACCATCTTGTAGGTGGGCAGCCACGTGATCTTTTGACATCCCATGGGATCCAGTCAGTAACAGCTCTAGTCCAGCGGTCGTCTCCAAATCGCATTACATGTCCAGCCCATCTGATTTTCGATGCCTTGGCAAATGAGACAGCATCCCTGATTCTGGAATAGCGATGGAGGTCGGAGCTCTGGATTCCTTCTCTCACTTGAGTGAGGCGTGATATTCCAAGCATAGCTCTTTCGATTCCTCTCTGGGATACCCCAATAGCAAGGATGCTTAATTCATTTTAAATAATGCCTATAACCCTTTCATGGGGTCACTTTACTCATATCTTCTCTCCTCTGATCACTTGTTTTGATACTGCATTTCCAAATTAATTCCAAATTCAGAACACTAGATTATGTGCTTCACACCAAATTTTTCTGTGGGGCTTCCCAAACAGCTGTTCAAAAGCCACAGCTGTTTTGTAATTTATCCCAGGAAAGGGTGGATGCACAGAATAACCAGAGATTGTGGTGGTACACTCCATATTATTCATTAGCTCAAAACCACTGTCAAAGTCATCCTGTTTATCATGTTCTCATTGTGAAAACAAATTACATAACAACAAAAGTTCAGTCTAAGTTAATTACTAGTAAAATGTATTAATATAAAAGGTATTTTAGTAGCTGTGTGTCTTTCAGATTGGACAGAAGCATACTCATGTCAAAAATAAAAGACCTTGGTGGGAAATGGGCACTGGCGGAGGGCGAGGGCTGGAACACTATGTGACCGAAACCTCTAAACATGAGCAACATTGTAATTGTATATCTCACGGTGGTATAATAAAATGTTAAAAAAAAATAAAAAAACTTGTAAAACCAAGTCCTAAAAAACTAGGTTTTCTGAAAGGGACAATTTTGGGCTGAGGAGGTACTGGCACAAGGAGAGCTGGAGCAGGATTCGGCTTCTCACTCCTCAGTCGTGCTGGGTCTCGAGGCAGCAGAGGCGCATTCTGTCCTCAACAAAAGGAACATTTTGCTTCCAGGTGACAATCTCAACATATTGCATGGGATAAAAACAAAATCTGGAGACTACTGTCTACTTTATCCATAATATTGTTTCCCCTAAACAATAAATTACTTCTGGGGTGGGAGAGATAGCATGCACAGTGGGCAGGGTGTTTGCCTTGCACACAGTTGACCTTGGTTTGATCTCCAGAATCTCATATGCCCACCGCCCCAGCACTGCCAGGAGTAATTTCTGAATATAGAGGCAGAAGTAACCCCTGAGCATAACTGGGTGTGACCCCAAAAAGCAAAATAAACAGAACAACAATAACTTACTTCTGTAACCAGGACAATCTCTCAATTCACATTAAAGAAGGTAGGGCAAGACCAGTACTATACAATGTTCTAGAAACTTGGTTGACGTGAACCACAGAGCTCTTGGCTCCTGCTCTCAGTCTACAAGCTGCTAAGAGCCATAGCTTACCTATCAAAGATCACCCTATAGACTTTTCAAAGTCTCCAACTTTGAAGAGTCTATAGGGCCATGCAATACTAATGGCTCTGCTTTTACTAACAAGAGTAGAAGTTCCTGTATTAAGCATCGCTTTTTAATCACACCTATAGAATAAAACTGATAAAATATAAAACATCAAAATAATGAGGCAGAAGCATAAAATCATTAAGCAAATTCATTGGCTCAAAACCAAGCTTTGGTGGGCACATATGTGAACATCACAACCAGCTGTATGACTCTTCACAAGCCCTGGAATAAAAAATGCCTGTGAGCACCAGCGCTAAAGGTTGCACTCTCATTAGCATATGTGATGGCATTGTGACAGAGAACACTGAGCTCTGATGACAACCTCTGGGCATCCCAACAGTAACAGCCACAAAGGGAAGGGGACAGTAACAATGACAAATTGCTTTAGGTGGCAATATGCAGGAAAATACTGATACTCAGTCAGATATCATGATGGGTAAGCAATGCCGTTCCAGGGGAAGAAAGCAAAATACCACATACAGTCAAGGCTTCACAGACGACTGGCCATACAAACCTTTTGCATTCTAAGGGCCTTGCTCTTGCCAGCTTCTAGGACTTTGCTCTACCCTACCCATTAAAAACACTTCTGTTGGGTAGTATTTCATTGTGTAGATGTACATCTATGCAGTTCTTAAGAAAAATGAAGTAATAAAATTTGCTTATAAATGGATGGACATGGAGAGTATCATATTGAGTGAAATGAGTCAGATGGAGAGGGACAGATATAGAATGACTACATTCATTTGAGGGGTATTAAAAATAGTATGAGACTAATATCCAAGGCAAGGGAACAGGGGACAGGAAGACTGGTCAATAGTTGGAAGCTTGCCACAAGTATGTGTGGGGCAAATGGCAGTCAGGAGAGAAAAGGGACTAGTATGACATAAATAGTTGGAAAGATCACTCTGGATAATAACTGAGTGTTGAAAGTAGGTAAGAGGATATACATGTCAGCTTTTCAGTGTCTGTATTGGAAACCATAATGCCCAAAAAAGGAGAGAGGAGAGAGAGAGAGAGAGAGAGAGAGAGAGAGAGAGAGAGAGAGAGAGAGAGAGAGAGAGACTGCTATAGAGGTGGGGCGGGGGGGGGAAAGGGCAGAGGGGAGGAGGGAAACTGGGGACATTTGTCATGGGGAAATGTATACTGTTGAAGAAACAGGTGACTAAAGACCAATCATGAGCAGCCTTGTAACTGTGTATCTCACTGTGATTCAATTAAATAATTTTTTAAAAAGAATGCTTCATTGAGCAAAGTGTTCACTCAGTGGCAGAGTGCCTCTTCCTGGCGGGAGGAGGAGCGTGAATCCCAGAACAACTCTGCATTCCCATGTACTGAGCGCAGTCCAGATCCTGGTGGCACAGCGCTACAACAACATGCCCCCTCTGGGGCACTGTGTGTGTGACCACCAAGTGTGTGTGACCATCGCAAGGAAAGTTTGGGACTTCTAGTAAGCACCAGCCAACTGTGTGTGAACCATCACCATAAAACTAGAATGGAGGGAAAGGATGGAGAAGAGGAAAAATAGCAAAAGTTTTAATTTTGCCTATAAATGGATGGATATTGAGAGGATCATGTTGAGTGAAATTAGCCGGGGGAGAGAGAGAGAGAGAGAGAGAGAGAGAGAGAGAGAGAGAGAGAGAGAGAGAGAGAGAGAAGAGATAAAGAACCTGCCATAGAGGCAGGCTGGGGAGGGGGAGGGAATCGGGGACATTGGTGGTGGGAAATGGGCACTGGTGGAGGGCTGGAATACTGTATGACTAAAACTTAAACATGAACATCTCTGTAATTGTAGATCTCACGATGGTATAATGAAATAGTTCAAAAACAGCAAAAGTTTTGGGAGTGCTGAGGACATGCCGGCTGGCCAGTGCCAGCCCCATGATTAATGGTGGGGCCTTTGAACTGTGTGGTATCCGCTGACCTCTGGGGCCGAGGACCGAAGCTTGGCCAGATGGCTGTCAGCTGTGCCCGTGTGACCTGCCACAATAAAACGTGTGGATGCGGTTGTTTGGAGGCTCTCGCTTGGCTGGCTGTATTCCATCACACAGTGCTGCTGGGGAAATTAACTGCAGGGCTTCCCTGGAGAAAGACAACCAAGTTTCTGCCGGGGCCTCCTGGACTTTGCCCTATGCCAAAGTTGCTAGTTCAAATATGTTTCCATTTTGCTGTAATAAACTATCATCGTAAGAAGTGACCTGAGTTCATTCTGAGGTCTGTGCGAGTTATTAGATGAGTCACTGAACTCACAGCAAGGTGGTCTGGAGAACGCCTGAAAACAAACTTTGAAATCCTAAGCAAAAGTAACACCAGCAAAAACACTCACCTGGTCTGCTTCTCATTCCCTTAGGAAATCCCTAAGGAAAACTTGAGTGCTTAAACGATGCAACTGAAAAGGACTACATTTCTGATTTGGGTGATGCTAAGGTCAAAAGATGCACGACCACTCTTTGGATGGCACAATTAAAAAAAGGGTAGACACAGAAAAAGGGGTAGAACACTTCTCATATGTGGGACTTAATGATAAAAACAAGGTACCAACAAATTGCCAAAGGCAATACAACAGTAGAACTGGTTCACACAACCAAGTTGGGGGTGGGGTGGGGTGTTGAAAGGGAGCAACATTGAGGTCCTTGGGGGAGGGAGGTGAGTACACTAGTGACGGTGTGATGTTGGAATCAGATACATGGGAAACCATCTATTAACAGCACTGTACAGCACAAAAACTCAATCAATAATAAAAGAATACTTAGGACTGAATAGAAAACATTTTTAATGGAATAAGTCTGTTCTTGGACTTCTCTGAAAATCTTCATATTAAAATGGGTCCCCCCTACCCCCCAAGTGCATCCACCAGTCTCCAAGTTTCTGCTTTATTTCAGAGTGTGGTTGTCTGAATCAACAGCATTTTGGTATACTGGTTAAAAGAATCACTCTACATTTTTCTGCGGCATGTCCATAGGAATGCTCAGAAGAGGTTCTGAGAATTAGACTGACAGGCAAACATCCTACTTAGATACAAAAGGGAACGGCACGGCCCTCCCTCCACTGGAGGTCTGAAGTGTGGAAGAGCAAAGGGGAAAAAGATGCTTTCTGAAAACCTAGCTTTGGTGCCCAATATTTAAATCATGTCACAAGAATCAAGGTTTGTAATGATACAAATTTTCCAAGTTTATCAAAGAAAGGAAACATATACATAAAATCTTAAAATAAGCTTTTATTATTTGTTTTTTGGGGTCATTGCATCTGGAGGCACTAAGGGATTACTCCCTGGCTCTGTGCTGAGGGAAAAGGCTACTTTTGAGATTAAATAAAAGGCAGAATTTCTTAACCTGGAATTAACTTCAACTCTAGTACCAAATTATCCAACTTAAAAATTCATAGTTCTTGGCCTGGTGAAATAATATGGTGAAGAGGGTGTTTTTCTAACACATAGTCAATCTGGGTTCAATCCCCACATTCTCTAAGGTTCCCTGAGCACTGTCAGGAGTAATTCCTGAGTGCAGAGCCTTGCAGAGTATATCCTGAGCATCACTGGTTATGGCCCAAAACAAAACTCAAAAAACACTATAGTTTATTTTTAGGAAAATAAGTAATAATGCTTTGTATATTATGTTCAATCATTTAATATTTAAGATACTAACAGCTATGCATTATATAGCATGCATTATATATTTTAACTTTAGCTTGCAGTGAAAAATATTAAATACATTTTTACTAAAATTATAAACTATGAAACAAATGTTCTATGGAATTCTCAGCCATATTTTTTCTCAGCCATATTTTAAATTTAAATTAATTTCCTGTATACCAGTATGATTTATGTTTTAAAAGAACACTTTTGTAAAGTAAAAGGACCTACAGTAATAAAAGTGAAAATACTTTCCAATTCAGCAAGAAGATTTTGGACAACTGCCTTGTAAACATCAATCTTGTATTTCAGGAAAGTCTTTAGTCACATTCTGTACTAGTTCACTAAATAAGTTTTTCTGAGAAATAATCCCATAATGTACTGTACATTTAACTTTAAAGTAACCAAAAAATACCTTCCAATGTTTTTCAGAACTTGAAGAATAATTAATATGATTAAATTAAGCAAAAAATAAATTAAGCAATATTAGGTCAAAGATACATATATATTTTTCAAAGTTATTTCAAAATTATCAAAAGTATATTTTAACTTGGCCTAGGTCAGGTCAATCTTATATTTCCATAGAAACTTCTATAATACTTAAACAACATTACTATTTCTAACAGTGAATAATAAACTTTTAGAAGTGGGTAGAATTCTGTAATAGTGAATATACTTCTAACATTCATGCCCTTATAGCATTTCTTCTGACTTTCTGACCATAGCCCAGGATAAAATGGCTTTGCTAATATGGAACTAAGAAATAGGTTGAACTGGATATCAAGTGTATTGGAAACCACACTTGATTAGAAGTTACTTATTTAGTGAAGAAGTTTGAAGTAGTTATTTAGTGAAGCCATATCTGAGGTCAGATATTTAAATTCTCTACCCATCCATTTAAATAATGGATTAAATCTATTGTTCAATAGAAGAACATGTTTTTGAAGATGCTGAAGATATAGCTAGTGCTTTTAATGTTGCTGACCACAGGTGACCAGACAAATAGTGTTTGCCCAGGGAATTTCAGATATGAGATATGAACATAGTTCTTCTCCCACAAACAACATTTTTATGATTAAAAACTATCTCAAGAACCTATAGAAGAAATTTCTTTCTTAACCATAAGAACCATGCTTGGTTGGTCTACACAGAGGGAGTTAGTTACTAGATGGCACCAATGGTTGAAGAACAGGGGTCATCTGTTAAGGGATTCATTTTAAATATATCCATTTCTACACTAGGGAAGCAAGACTTTTCTAATATAAACTGGCTAGTGTTTATAAGAATCTTTTTTTTTTTTTTTTGCTTTTTGGGTCACACCCGGCAATGCTCAGGGGTTACTCCTGGCTCTGCACTCAGGAATCACTCCTGGCGGTGCTCGGGGACCATATGGGATGCCGGGGATCAAACCCGGGCAGGCATGGGCGGGCCGCGCAAGGCAAACGCCCTACCTGCTAGGCTATCGCTCCGGCCCCTATAAGAATATTCTTATAGAATATTAAGAATATTTTATAGACCATGAAATATAAAGGTATTGATTAAAATGGAACTTCTATCTGTAAAACATACTAAATATTTCCTCTGAGATAAATAGTAGATTGACAAAAGTCAAAGTAGGGAAATTGGAGATAGCTTTTAGTTTTCTAATCTTATTTTCTTTCATTACTTTAAAATGCAATCCAGGGGCTGGGAGATAGAATAGAGGGAAAAACACTTACCTTGCATAAGGCTGATCTGGGTTCAATCCCCAGTTTCCCATATGGTCCCCTAAGCACTGCCAGGGGTAATTCCTGAGTGCAGAGCCAGGAGTAATTCCTGAGCATCACTGGGTGTAGCCCCAGAATAAACCAACAATACGCTATTCATTTGACCAGTTATTAAGAGTTGACATTTTCATCCTTACTAATGTTTAGGACTAAAATTTTAAGTTTAATCTATCACAAAGTTTCAGAAAACATTAGCTACTTTCTATGTGTGTGATACACTATAATGTTTTTTAATGCTACTCTATATTGTTTTCTAAAATGTTGATTGCGAACCACTAACTTTATTTCACAATCCATTAATATAATATGACCTTTACTTAGAAAAACATTGACTTAGGTTTAACC
Source organism: Cryptotis parvus (assembly GCA_021461705.1). Classification (NCBI taxonomy): domain Eukaryota; kingdom Metazoa; phylum Chordata; class Mammalia; order Eulipotyphla; family Soricidae; genus Cryptotis; species Cryptotis parvus. The sequence goes on along the minus strand of JAJIBD010007093.1, from coordinate 6,221 downwards.
AATGGGAAGTTGAAGAATGAGGAAACAGAGCCAATTAAATTCTTAAGGAAAGTGACTGGGAATGACTTTTTAAATTTGTCCAAGTTAATTATTGATATAAAAAAACTTTTCTGTGTTTTCATTTGTCACTATTCCTTGATTCTCCACCCTCCCCCTTCCCATCTACTGCAGCTTCTTATACCCATTTTTTTGGTCAAGCTCTAGAATCTAATGCTGATTATGTGGACAGTATTTGTTTGAAATTATAGGTGAAATAGTATCTTCAGTCAACAAGTCCATGAAATTAGAGCAGGACTGTCACAAAGTAAAAAAGCAGGTGAAAGCTAACGATAACAAGTCAATTTTATTAATATATCAAAACCAAGATTTAGTGGGAAAAGTTTACTGTTTTTGTTTTGGGGCCACACTCGGCGCTGCAAATCTCCCCAACATTACTGACTGGTAACTGGTCATTAACAAGTCACATACAGTCAAGAAACTGTCTCAGAACATAAGGTCACAAGCAATCTATTTGCTTCTCTATGACATTCTTCAAAAATAATATGAGCATCTTTGTAATTGTGTGTCTCACAGTGGTATAATAAAAATATTAAATTAAAAAACAGTTAAACGCACAGGTATAAAATGAGCAATGTGTACAAAATAAATGGTTTCAGAGGAAAGGTGCTAACGTATAATTCTAATGATTGCCTACAGTATCTAGTAGGATTCTGTACTCAAAGAGAATTTAATGACTCAATAACCAAAAACATCCTATGAAAAAATAAAGCCACTTGACTCTTTAGCAAACAATGAAAATAATAATAGTAAATTATGCATACACAATATCTTAAAATTTCAACTTTGATTTTTAATGTTTAATTCTCACACAGCAAAATACCCCCAAAAAGGAATTAAAGAGAGTTACATGAAGGAAAAAAAAAACCTAACAACATAGTATAAGGACAGAAAAGGCTGAGGCACTGTAAGGTGTTTTTAATTACCAAGAAGTAACTGTATTTTCTTCAGATCAAAAACAGTCAATTTTTAAACATTTTATTCCATTTAACTTTAACTAAAAGGTGCCATGGCACCTATGGGAGGGTTTATTTTTAGCTTTAATTGAAAGAAATTTAGAGAGAAATGTGAGGGGAAAGAAGACATGTTCAAGAGAACACAGGCTTCTCCAGGGTGGAAAAGAACAAAGAGTATAAATCTCACAGATGCAATTATGCTTTACAGAGACTTGTCTTGTCCATCTGGGAGTCCATTTGTACTTATCTAAACTTTACTACAGTGTGACATTCTCAGTAGGTAGAGCTTTAGTTACAGCCGAATCGAGTTTCAGGAAACCACATTTAGAGTTTCACTGTTTACTCTACACCAACAATGGCAGCTGGTGTATTTGTGGCCAGTGGACATGCCTCCCTCTTCCACTGCATTTGACCAGCCAGCATTTCCCCTTTAGTCTGATTTCTCTCAATACATGTAAAAATTTAATTTAATTTCTTGATGTCTTATCCTGGACTATAGATCTTACTTTGTATTTAAAACTGTACTTTCAGGGCCAAAGAGAGATAATACAGGGGATAAGGCACTTGCCTCGCACTCGGTCAACCTGGGTCTGATCCCTGGCACCACATATGGTCCTCCGAGCATGGCCAGGAATGATTCCTGAACACGGAGTCAGGAGTTTAGCAGCGAGCACTATCAGTTGTGGTCCCCAAACCAACCAAACCAACTCCTCCCCCCACACACTGTATTTAAAAAAAAAAAAAGACCACAAACATCTCAAAAATAAATTACAAGTATGTCATACAAGTCAGCTAGATAGCTCACTTTACTAAGCATCATCTGCTGATCTTCCTATTTTTAGCAACAATATAATAAAAATGTTGGGCTGCCAATAATCTCCACAAATATAGTTAATTCAGGATTCTAACTCCCATTTCCAGAATTAGAATAGTCACAATACCTGCAGCTTCAAACACTCCAATTTTCTAGTTTCACCAAGTTGACAGACATCCATATTTGGCTAGAAAGCTCCACTTTAGCTTTTGATATTTGATTTAAAAAAAAGCAATCTATTTTTCACTTAAGTGAACAAAATCGATAGCACTGTACTGAGCTTCTGCTCTGCAGCACAGAGCCGTGGGGTTGCTACAGCAACTCATGTACACTGACCAGAGCTGAGTCGGCTTAGGAAGGAAACCGTTTGCTCCACCCCCTGAGGAACCAAAGGCTTGGAGAGCTGTTATCTGTGAACAGTCACATTTTGAGTTCAGTAGCTGTGATGGAGCAGTAAGAGACCTCTACTCTCTCCCCATAATAAACATCACTCCAATACCCCCAAACTACATTGCTATGTAGGATAAGACTGAACACTTATTGAGTCTTTACTCACTGCCAACCCTTCTGCTGGGGGCTTTGTCATGTTATTTTATTCATTCCTCACAACAATCCTGTGAGGTAAGTGGGTCACTGTCAGGGATGCCGCTGGGGTCCCCAACAGTGTCAGGACAGAAGTTCTCTTCTACCTCCGAGGATGCTGGGGGAACGGATGAAAACTCACGAGTCCGGCACAGTTCCAAAAAAGGCTTTTAATAGTACAAAAGCTCTTCCACAGCAATTCAATATAATGAAAGAACTCCTAGCTCTGGTCCGAACTTAGACCATACAAAAGAGCCTAAGTCTCCCACCAAAGAGAGAGGATCTCACCCAAGAGGAGTCCTACCCAAAAGAAGGAGCAAAAGGCCAAGGGGCCTCAAGTCAGTCCCCTTATATACACCAAAGTAATCCAGAGAGGGTAGTGTCAGCAAAGAACCCTAAACAGATTATAGAAGGGTGGTGCCACACCCTATTACAGGTATAAACAAAGGTTACCAAGGACTAAACCCTTCTACCGAGATTATCTCTATGTAAAACACTGGAGAGAGAGAGAGAGAGAGAGAGAGAGAGAGAGAGAGAGAGAGAGAGAGAGAGAGAGAGAGAGAGCTGGTATAAAGTAATACATCTTCATTTCATGAGCTTCATGTAATCTAGATGGTATCCACAAGGTCCTTCTTATTTGTTATCTGCACCAGGGTGATTCTGAGTATCTTGTTCTCTGTATACTGAAAGGGTTACACTCGCCTGCTTGAGAGCAAACTAGCATGATCCTATAATCTTCCTAGAGTGTCAACATAGCCAGGGAGGTAGTCTCCTGGTAAATTCTAACTGTCCCACGCTGGGTGCAGTGGGTATAAAGAGGAGCTGGGCCCAATCTAGAAAACAGAAGTCTTAGTAGATGTGTAAGTCAGAAGTTATTCAGAGTCAAGATGACGTCTGTAACTGCCACGCACTCTAGCAGTGTTTACATAGAAGAGAGATCTCATTAGAATGAACCTTGGCTTAAGTAGATTAAGCTGTGAGTGGGCAAAACAGGAAAGCTCCCAAACTAGTTAAACCTGTCATTCAACAGTTCTGTAATTTATACTTTGTAGAAAAGTAGCTCTCAGAAGTTATTTGATTATCCAAGTACTATATGGCAGAGTCAGAATTTGAATCTGATTCTAAAGTCTTTTTTTCACTAATAAATTTACTTTATAAGCAACTTTTCAATTTTTGTTTTTGCTTTTTGGGTCACACCCGCGATGCTCAGGGGTTACGCCTGGCTCTGCACTCAGGAACCACTCCTGGTGGTGCTCGGGGGACCATATGGGATGCCGGGATCGAACCCAGGCTGGCATGGTCCGGCCGCTGCAAGGCAAATGCCCTACCCGCTGGGCTATCACTCTGGCTCCCCAAATTTTCAATTTTTATTTTGAGGGTATAATTGGAGGTCTCAGGGGATGCTCCTGGCGATACTCAGCCAACAAAGCAGGATGGCTTAATGCCGCGAGTCTGATACCACTGGGGCCCAGCATTACTGGGGGCCACCCAGTGGTGTTTGGGAGTCATAAGGTGCTGATGACTGAACTGGGGTCCCTGTGCATGCAAGCTATATGCACCCCTCACCCCTGAATTATCTCCTGGGCCTGCCAATTTTAAGCCCCTTTGTTGTTTTTTTGGACCACTCTATGGCATCAGTGTTGAGGGCTTACTTTTGGCTCTGGCTCTGTGCTCAGGGGATGAGTTGTGGCAGTGCTCAGTGGACCACATGCGGTACAGGAACTGAACCTGGGTTGGCTGTGCCCAAGGCAAATGCCCTCCCAACTGTATTATCACTCCAGTCCAGTAGTCCACTTTTCAATTTTTTTCTTTGCTTTTTGTGGGTCACACCTGGTAATGCTCAGGGGGTTACTCTTCGCTCTGAACTCAGGAATTACTCCTGGCAGTGCTCAGGGGACCATATGGGATGCGGGGATCAAACCCGGGTTGTCCGCGTGCAAGGCAAACACCCTACCTGCTGTACGATTGCTCGGTCCCTGCTTTTCAATTTGTAATTGAAAAGTTCAAGCATTTCTAAAATGATGTCAATTTTTTTCTCAATTTTTAGCAGTGAATTTTTATAAGCAATAACTATTATTGATAAACTAATTATATTAAGCCACCTTTTTAAGTGCATAGAAAACAAAGACACAAAAGACAGGCCTGCTTTAAGGTCTTGGTGAGTTTTTGTTGAGTAGAAACTATATCTCACATTCTAGTAGCAAGAAAACAAAGTCCAGAGCCAGAAAGGAAAGATAGCTCAACAGGCTGGAGTGCGAGCTCGCATATAGGGGGACAAGGTTTGATTCTCAGCACTGCCTGGTCCCTACAGGACTGCCAGGAGCAACTTGTACAGCAGGGAGCAGCCACTGAGTACTACTGGGTGTGGTCCCAAAACCGAAAAAGAAAAAGACAAAGTAGAGAAACAGCAGATGCAAAACTGACTTTGAATACACCAGGGAGTATCTCTAGGGATGAATGAGCAGATAAAGGGAGTGGGAGTCAAAGTGGATCAAGGGCATGTTCTTTTCAACTCAGAAAGACTGAAGCTTTTCTCTCTGCCTTATGTTACCATCAAGGATAATTCCCAGGGCAGATCCACCCATTTCCATCAAACTTCCTTCTTACCTATGTGAAGGTCTCCTAACTTGGCACTTCTTTTCTCAATGAAAAAGCATCATAGTTCTCTTCTTCCCTCGAAGGTCTACAATCATCCCCTTTCCCTACAAACATTAAAGGGGGAATCTCCTAGGAGGGAAGAAAAACCTTAAAAATTTCCAAAGCACAGACTCAACAACACCGAAAATATGAGACTAAGCTGCAATCAACTAACTCTGCAACATGCCTGTCAAGATGGTGGGGTGGAGGGTGGGGAAGGGGTGGAGGATGGAACACTGATGGGGGAAGTTGACACTGGTGGTGGAACTGGCGCTGAAATAGTATATGCCTAAAACTCAACTATTAATAACTTTGCAATTCATGATTATTTAAATAAAAAACATTTTAAAAATTGTTTTTGTGGAGGCAGAGCTTAATGGCTGAGCACAAGCTTTGAATGCTAGGGGCCCAGATTCAATCCCAGACACTGAGGAGAGGCATGGAGTGGGGATGGGGTGGCGGATTTGGGGGCAGCGGCTTGGTATTAAGGATAGCCATCTTGCTCCCCAGATCAGGATTATCAAGAACCACGTATTTCTTCACCTCTCCATAACTCACCATGAGCATACAAAAAAATCTTAACTGTAGTTACCTAGTCATACAAAAAAGACATAAGAAACTGCAAATTCACAAATGGGGGAAAGAAACACAAACCTCTGGCTTAGTGAGTGAAGATTAAACTGGCAATAACAAGCTATATAACCTCTCTGATGAGGCGTTTTAGAGAGGAACTATTGAGGATGTTTAAGGAACTTAGGGAGTTCCTTAAGTATCCTTGGTGATACTTAGGAAAACATGTGTGATGCCAGGGACTGAAACCAGGCCAGTTGTGTGGAAGGCTAGGGGCCTACCTGCTGTACTATCTCTTTTGCCCCGTGATTAGTTTTTAAAGTTACAAGTCTGCTAAATTAAAAAGTAAAATGGTAACTTCAACTCTAATTTCACTCAATTTTGAGTATCATCAATCCAGTATACATTCATAATTTTAGTTTAAAAATACCCACAAAGTGAACAATGATCCTAAAGTATGATATTAGGCATTTTAGTCAATAAGAAAAACAGAACTGCAATCATTTATTATTTGAAACGCTAAGGAGGTCATTAGGCATTAATTTTAAAATACTACAACTTGGTACTTTATAGAAGCTAAAAACATAATTCAATATTTCATAAAG
>JAJIBD010007092.1:0-124272 GCA_021461705.1 Cryptotis parvus | reverse complement strand
TGTCATGGATCCAGGTTCCTCTGTGAGTTCTGCTGAGTATTTTGGATGAGTTTCCTGTGGTGTTTGAGACAAATGATCATAAACTTAGCTTCACAAGCTATCAAACAGCTCCGTGGTCAGAACTCCCTAAAAGGCTTTCGCGTAGAGTCGGGTTGGCAGGACTGATGCCCCAGGGGTCTGCGCCTTGCCCTGTTTCCGGAGGCTGCTTCTACTTCTTGGCTCCAGGCCCCTTCCTGCATCTTCAGAGCCAGCAGCAAAGTGTCTTCCAGTTTCTGTTCTGATGCCTCTGAAGCAGGCAGGCAGCTGCTGGCTGAGGAAGGGCCTCCCATGGCAATGATTGCTTGGGAAGTGATAAAATCAAAGTAATCCTAAGGCCGCTGAAAAGCCCACCTTGTGACACAAGCTCTAAGGCCTGATGAGACCTTGTATCTGGTGCCAGAGAAGGTTGGACCCCCTAAGAGGAAAGGTCTGCTAGGAAGATGGCCAGGAAAGGAATGTCGAAGAAGACCATCAGCTGCTCCTAACCCTTTTCCTGGCAGCCACCCTAGCAACAGACTCTTATGTAGATCGAAAGCCCCGTGTGAGACAGCTTGGGCAAAACCTTATAAAAAGCCTGCTTGAGGGGCTGGAGTGATAGCACAGGGTGCTTGTCTTGCCTGCGGCTGACCCAGTTTCGATTCCGTATCCTATGTGGTGCCTTAAGCACTGCCAGGAGTAATTCCTGACTGCAGAGCCAGAAGTAACCTCCTGAGCATTTCCAAGTACCACCCAAAAAACCAAATAAATTAATTAAAGCCAACTTGAACAAAGGAAGTGAGCCTGTGCTGCCCGAGCCCATGGCTGCCTGTGCCCATGTGTTGCTGCTGAGCACACGTGGTGCTAGGTGCCTGGGTCACCTGCATCGCCCCCTTGAGATGTGCATCTTCATACCTCCGGATGTTAGTGCTGGCATGTGTGCTAGCATGTGTGCTGGCATGTGTCCTCCCTCTGCTCTGGGGAAGCCTGCATTCTCTCTTGGATATCTCTCTCTCTCTCTCTCTCTCTCTCTCTCTCTCTCTCTCTCTCTCTCTCTCCTTTCCTCAAAACTTCCAAATAAAAATCTGTTTAAACTTCATTGCTCCTCTCCTAAATTTCTTTTCTGAGAGGCAAAAGGTGATGGACATGAAAGGTCTGGGTGAGGTCTAGGACTGACTCCCTTTCCGGCCAGGAGAAAGGAGAGTCTGAGATGGCCCCAGCCATTCCCCAGCTTGTAGAAGCTCAAAGAGAAGCGAATTCCCTTCCTCAGGCCACCACCTCTCTCCTCCCCACTTTACATCGGTCATCTAGGGGGCCCCACCAGCATTAACGTCACCTCCTCCTTTCTCTTCTGGGACCCTTCTGGTTACCTGGGTCTCACCTGGCTAATCCAAGAACATTTCATGACTGGTGAAAAATATGAGGTAACACCCGAGAAGGTTCTAGGCTAAGGATGTGGGCATCAGCTTTTATTCTGCCTACCAGAGTAGCCTGGGCCAAGGAGCTGGACATTTGGGATAAAACCAACTCATCCTTAGCAGCTTGGCGGAGGGATGACAATTAGGTTTGCAGACCTCAGGGAGTGACCGAGGCCCCACATGGGACTAGTGGGTGCTGGAGGCTGGGCATGCCTTGAAGGCTGGTGCTCCTGGGAGGGAGACAGTGCCAGGAAGATGCCTCTTCCCGGAAGCATTTGTCTCAGTGATGACTGGTCTCGTGGAAACATGGCTTAAGGCAGCCTCAAGTTTTGGTGGCAGAGAAGAGAGGGAAACATGTGACTCCATTTCAACTTCCCCTGCAAGGAGTTTCTCCGTCTGGTTTGCAGGTGTGGAAACAATATCTCAGAGACCTCAAGCTAATTGTCTGGGCTCAAGCAGTTACTAGGCAGAGTGGAGTCCACCCCCCGCCCCACCTGAGATGCCCATCATGGCGGCTCTGGAGCAGATCCACCTGCCTTCGAGGCTGGGGCTTTCTTAATATTTTTCTTTCAATCAACTAATCCCTCTTTAATTTTTTTTTGGAGCCTCTCCAGTGTTGCTCAGGGGCCAGGCCATACTCCATGTGATACACAGCTGCCTGGCTAGTGGTTACATGCAAGGACCCAAGGAAGTAGCTGTGCTATGCTGAGGCCCTCAGGTTCACCCTGGCCCTGTTGGGATCTCCACACCCAGCTAAGGCAAAGTGCCCTAATCCTGTGCTGTCTCTCAACTTACTGCTTTCTCATTCAAATGCATCTGTGTTAAAAATGAGGCCTGATAAGGGCGAAGAGATACAATGGAGGAAGGCCTTTTCCTTGAACACAGATAACCCGAGTTCTATCCCCGGCACCACAGAGGGGCTCCTGATTCCTGAGCGAGAATCAAAGCCCTAAGCCGGGACTAAGCCCTGAGCACTGCTGCCTGTCTCCCCACCCCACCCCATACCCCAACTCCCAAATTAGACTTCAGACTGTTCCCTTAGTTGGAAAAATCAGCAGATCTCATGGGCTATTTCCGTAATGCACATTAAGATAAATTCACTGTACCAGAGGCAAGGATTCATCCATATAGCACATAATAATCATATAACATGCTTCCAGTGGGGCTTTCTTTTTGGGGTGAATCCACATTTCCTCATTTCAGCAAGTCAGAACATTATTAACAGTTACCTTTTACTAGGCTACGGAATGTTCGCACAGCTTCCCAGAACAATTAAATCCAGACTCCCTGTTTGGCCTCTGTCCCTCCTGGCCCCTGTTTTTTCCATTTCTGGCACTTTGGCTCCTGGACAGCAAAGGACTCCTCTCATTGCCTTATCACCCAGGCAAAGGTGCCAACACTGGAACCCAGGCCACGAGGCTGGAACCCAAGTCGGTAACTGCTCCCCTGTTACCCTTTCTGTGATTCCTCATCTATGGTAGAAAATTAAGACTTGGAAAGTAGAGAATGGTGGATGGTCATTCAGGAGTCTCCAACTTGGAGAGGACCCTTATTCTCATTGGTACACATTGAACATTGAATCAAGTCCTCCGGCCTAGTCTGCGTCCAAGAGGGCACCTCTTGCCAAGCAGGAAGAGTCTAGGAATCTTTTAAAAATCTCTCCTGGGGAGGAATGATAGGCAGCTGTGATAGCCAATCCTAACTGCCTGATCTTATGGGAGGGTGGGATTTCCCCGAGGCTCCTGCTGCATGAGCTACTGGCAGTGGAATGAGCTCAGGCTCTGGACAGAGCTAACTTCATATTCCCTTCCTCAGTGGCAAGGTAGATAATTTATCATCCAAGCCGGGAGCACAGATCCCAGTGCAACTTGCCTAATAGCTCTTGTTTATTAATTCCCACTTTCCTGAGAGAGGAGAACCAGGCCCCAAGTGGTACAAGCACTGGGGAGCTCAAAGCCCACAAATGGGATTTAGCAAGAACTTCCATATTCTATGGGTTGGAGGGGGAGCCAAGACCAGGACCTGTCATGTGGTTGATAGACTTGCTTAGGCGTCACTGTCTGTCCTGGGATGAGCCCGCACCCCTTATCTAGGCTCAGGAAGAACGTGCTTCTCTGTGTTGGGTGTGGGCAGGAGGGGAAGGGATGACAAGTTCTGAGCTGGCAGCCTTGCTTCCTGTTCCGCTGTAGATTAGATGCACGACTATGGACACATCCGTTCCCCAGTGGATCTGATAAGCGGGGACACTAGGGGCCCCGAATCAACGGGCAGTGGTGAGGACTGGTGGGGTTAAGCCAGTGGAACAAGAAAGAGGTTCAAGATGATTTTTGCAACCAGATAGATTTGGGGTTGAATCCTGTGACCAGCACTAACTGCTGTGCAATTTGGGGTGAATACCTTGCCCCTCTCTGGACCTTTAATTTTTTTAGTTTGCAGGGAGGAGGTCTATTTCTAGTGGTGTTTAGGGGCCCTTATTGTATCAGAGACTGAACCTGGGCTTCTCATATGCAAAGCGTGAACTCCAGCCCTTCGTGTTTTCTCCCTGGCCCCAGACCTGTTTCTTCATTAGGAAACGGGGCTGGGAACAGTCCCCTGTTGTTGGGATGGTGATGAGCCTCAGGGAGCCAGGATATGTGGGTGTCAGAGTGTGTCTGTGACCATTCCCCAGCCCCTCCCCGGGCAGCCCTCCTGGAATGGCTGAGGGCCAGTTATGGTGCTGGGGTGCTGGCTGAGTCCCGTTCGGCTGCCCCGCCCATGGTGACGATCTTGTCCCTTCTCCCCGCCTCTCTGCCTGTCTACAGGGGGAGGAAGGAAGCGAGGAGGGCAGCCAGCTTCCCCTTTGCTGCTCTGCTCCTGGTGTCGGTTCCGTCGTCCCTGTCAGTGTCCTGGAGAAGGCGACAGCAGCACCATGGCTTCCCACACGGCTGTCGTCCGCCGCACTTGCTGCTGCTTCAATGTTCGCATTGCCACCATGGCACTGGCTGTCTACCATGTGGTGAGTGTGGGCACTGCGTGTGTGAGTGCATGAGCGACCGGGGGCCCTGCTCCCTGAGACTCTGGCAGGCCCAGAGCCCCCTCTGTCCTTTCCTGGGCCTCAGTGTCATGGTTTGTGCATTGGGGGCAGGGAGTATCCCAGGCGTCCGGGACCCACATTCACCATGAGACTCAGCTCCTGCCTCTGTAAAAATGGGGCAATAAGCAGCCACCAAGCGTCCAGCACCAGGGGGACAGCAAGTGTGAGAGTCCTTGGGACACAGGGTCCTGGGGAAGTGGAGCTGGCTAGTCCCGGGGTGGGGGCCCGAGGCCAGCCTCCTAGCGCCTGGGCTGCTAGAGGGGTGAAAAGTGGGGTTCTCCCTTCCGGGCTTCCAGAGAGAGTCCTAGTTCAGGCAGCTCTGCTACAGCCACCTGCTATCCCCAAAGATGAGGGGACCTTGTGCTTGTAAGGGGCGTCTTCCTGCTGCAGTGTCTAGGGGAGGCTGAGGAAGGCCCTGGCAGACCCTTTGTGTGCCTATGGGGCTTTGGGCCTTATCTCTGTTTGCTCACAAGATGGCTAAGGACAGCCCCACCTCTCCATTCTCATCCTCTGTCCGTGTCCTGTCGAAATTCACCCCTGCACCCCACCAAGCCGAGTCACACCCAGCTCCCCCAAGCCAGGCGCCTCCCTCACGGGGTGACTCAGGGCCTGTGGTTAACCGTTCTCTTAGGATCCTGGAAGGGGCTTCCTCATTTGCCTGAGCCCCAGGGCCTGCGGGTGCTGTAGAGCTGCTTCGGGCTCACTGCATCTGCTTCCGCCCAACCTTGTGACCTGGTGGGAGCAAGTGGGGATGCTTGGGGCCTCTGCAGCCTCCCTCTCATGTGCCAGGCAGCCTGGGCCTCATCGCTTGCTTGCTGGGCTGCTGCAGGTCACTGACTTAACCTCTCTGAACTTGTTAGCTGGCCTGTTGCAGGTCATTGACTTAACCTCTCTGAACCTCAGTTTCCAGTCCTATAAGTGGGCACTGGAATGCTGGATCCTCACCGATAGGATGGCCGTGAGGGTCAAGGCCTAGTGGCCACGGGCCAGTGTTCAAGGTCAGCCCACATCTCGATGCTTGCTGAGGAGTCTGTGTCCAGTTTAAGGAGTGGACGGGACAATGGCTGTGCCCACACTGAGTCCTGACAAATTAGCATCGCTTCGGAGGAGGGTAGTGTCTACACAAGCAACCTGGGAGGCAGGGCCCTGTGGGGTCCTTGTCCCCACCTCCCCCTCTAGCTGGCCACTTTCTGTCTTGGGCCTCAGTTTCCCCTTTATAAAACTGGCAGTGAGAGGCCGTGATCAGGCATAGAGTTCTGGAACTCCAGGGGCTACATTTGGGTGAGTGTAACAGGGCGACCGGCCTGGGGCTGCCCGGAGAAGCCCGTGTGGGTCTCGGGCTGGCTGTTGGCACGCAGCGGGTAGGCGCTGACAGTTGCCTTCCTGACACTTTGAGGAGGAACGAAGGGCTTCACGTCATGCCGGCAGTTTCCACATCGTGACTGGCTGGAGGCTCGGGAGAAACCCCTGTGCTGCCCCCGAACCGGGGCCATGTGATCTTTGTTTTTCTGGGACCCACATCCGGTGGTGCTCAGGAGCTACTCCCAACTCTGTGCTGGGGTCACTCCTGGCGGTGCTCAGTGGCCCACATGGTACAGGGCTTGAACAAGGGCTCCTGCATGCAGGACACATGCTCTGTCCACTGCGTTTCTCTCCAGCTGACTGTGATCCTTGAGTTTGCTTCTCCATTGCATCACTCAAGTCTACACCTGCTTGTGGCTAAGTGACCTCCATGCCATGGCGTAGCTGGAGAACAGAGGGTTTTGGACCCAGTGGGTATATCCAGTGGGCATTTGCTCAGAGGTGGGCTGTTGCAGAGGCTCACGACTCAGCCGAGGGTGTGACAGGGGAGAGGAGCACTGAGTGGATGAGGTTCCAGGTCAGAGGCTTGTGCCGCTTTCCAGGCCTGCCTGGAGATGGTGGGTTGGGGAGCAGCAGGTGGCGGCAGGAGTTGGCGTGACAAGTGAAGAGCCGGACCCTCACGGGTGCAGGATAGACATTCGGGACTAGAGGATTCGTGATGGGAGGTTGGGGGGCATCCCTGGTCTCCACTCACATGATGCCCGTAGCACCCCCAGTCATGCCCACCCCATATCTCCAGACATTGCTGGATCCCCCATCTGTGGGCATAGTGGCTCCTCACTGAGCCCCTCTGGGGAGTGCGGATGTTCCTGAGCAGGAGATGGCCTGGAGGTTGGGGCAAGAGGCCTGTAGCCCTCTGAGCAGGGCTCTGCCGGGGATCCCGGGCTGACTGGGGGGGTGGGGTGGGAAATATCCTCCATTTCCCCTGTGGGAGGGTCCAGTCCCTTCCCAGAAGGGTAGGATTTGGGGGCTTTCCGGGGCCAACAGCAAGGTGGCAGGTGTGCGGGCTGGGCCTTGAACATCTGGATAGAAAAACGGGCACGGCCCAGATGTGCTGATGGGCATGCTCATCATCTGGAGCCAGTCATGGGCAGCGGCCCTGAACGTTGGCAGCTATTTGTGGACAGGCCTCCCGGGGATGGTGTGTTGGGCTGCAGAGTCTGAAGAGGGGCCTGCGCCCGGCCCCCAGCATGACCCTCTGCAGCAGCTGCTCCTGCCCTGGGCTGGGGCCTTTCTCGCTGCTTCACCGGGCTCGTGGCGAGTACGTGCTGGGTTAGAGATCACTCCCCCAAATCAATGGGCACACAAGGACACACACACTTCAACCGGCCACTTTGCTCTTGTTTCTCAAGCCTAAGCTCTCTCCTGGCCTTAGGTGATCCCCCTTTGCCCTAAAATTTCTCCCCACTTCCCAGCACCTTGCCTTGTCCCACATGCCATCAGAAACATGGGGTCCAATAAGGGAGCTGGCCTACTGTGGGCGGAGTGGGATGAACGTGTAGGACCAGGCAGGCAGGCAGGGTCCGTGAGCCACCACTGCTGGGGCAAACAGCTCTGTGAAGGCCCCTGGATCTGCTGCTGAATTAATTACTTAATTAAAAGTGGCTGAAGAGGTGCGGCTTTTAATTAATTAATTAATTGTTTGTTTTGTTTTGGCATCACACCTGGTAGTGCTCAGACTGACTCCTGGCTCTGTGCTCAGGGATCACTTCTGGCAGGGCTCAGGGACCACATGGGGGGTTGTGGTGCCAGGCAAGTACCTTCCCTGCTGTTTTTCTCCAGTCTCAGGTGTCTTTTATTTGCTTGCTTATTTGTTTGTTTATCTATTATTGAACCACAGTGAGACACATAGTTACAAAGATGTTCATGATTGGGTTTCAGTCATACAATGTTCTAACTCCCGTCCCTTCACCAGTGTAGATTTCCCACCACTGATATCCCGTTTCCCTCTTGCCATCCCCGTTTGCCTTTAAGGCAGGCACTTCTCTCTCTCTCTCTCTCTCTCTCTCTCTCTCTCTCTCTCTCTCTCTCTCTCTCTTTCTCTCTCTCCCCCCCCCTTTCAGCATTATGGTTTGCAATACAGATATTGCAAGGCTATTTTGCATATCCCTTTACCTGCTTTCAACACTCAGCCCTTATTTAGCACAATCATTTCTAATTATAATTGTCATCCTGGCCCCTTTTCTATCTCTATCCTAACTGCCCACCACCTCCACCCTTTTGCCCCCGAATTTGTGCCAAACTTACAACCATGGACTAGTCCTTTGAGGTGCCATTTTTTAAAGCAGATTTTCTATTTTAGAGGAGGTGGGTGCTAGGGACAATGGTTAACGTGGTGTCGGCTCTGCCCACTGCACACTGGTCCCGCTCACTAGCACCTCACAGCTCTCTCTTCACAGAGGCAGAGACGGAGGTTCTGCCATCCTTACTGCCTCCCAGTCCCCATGTCCCCCCTGAGGGGCCCCTCCTTTTGCTGGGCTCGCTGGAGTTCTCTGGGCTGGGGCAGGTCTCACTCACCCCTCTTCTTTCCCTGTGTCTGGTTGTTGTTTGCTGTGGTGTATTGGGGCATCACACACAGCTTGTGGCATTGGAGAATGCAGCAAGCCAAGCAAGAAGCAAGCAAGCAAGCAAGCAAGCAAGCAAGCTAGCAAGCAAGCAAGCCAGCCAGCCCTCTTGACTCCTGTGTGTGGGGTGTGAGGGAGGTGGCAAGGGGTGGCATCCTGCTTCTCTCCAGGGGCAGCGTGTCTGCACTTGGTGTTTGCATTTCCTCTTGGAGTTCATGTGGGCTCCTCACTTTGAACATAAATAATCGATTTGTGCGCTTGTATCAGTGTGTTCATGGGTCTCTTCACCCTTTGGGTTAGAGTCCAGTCTGCTTTGCTCCTGCCATTGCATTTTTCAACAGATTCCCACCACACTGCTCCTGGGTAGGCCCTGCCTTGAGTGCCAAGAGCCCACGTTAAGGACCCCAGGCTCAGTCACTGCCTCTGCCCTCCAGAGTGCCCATTGGGGAAAAGGTGTGATCATGGCTCGGTGGGGTGGGTGTGTTGCGCGGCTGGGGCACCAAGGAGGGCGCTAAATCCAGTCCTGGTTTTTATGGGGGTGGGGAACAGGAAGATCCAAGAGCTGCTTTTTTGCAGGAGGCTTAGCACGAGCATGAACAGGCGCATTGTTGGGCCGTGTGGAGGAGCAGCAGGTGCAAAGGCTCGGGGGCAGGTGGAGCTCTGGAAACATTGAGAAGTTCTGGACCGGGGTTGGGGGTGGGATGACCTTGAGGTGTGCTTCGGGCAGCTGCAGAGGTGAGTAGGGGCGAGGCTGGATAGAGCCTCTCATTTCCTCTGGCTTCAAATTAAAAGAAAGAAGATCTCTGCTGGGTCCAGGGCTTCCACTTAAGACAAGTAAAAACAGAGGTTCAGGAGGGATCCAAGTCCCATCCCAGGGCGCCAAGCCTGGACACCGGTGGTGGGATGACAAGCCCACAGGTCAGGGTGTTCTGTCTGACTTGGAGACCCTTCCCTCACCTAGGCTTCCTTTTCTTTCTTTCTGACCAGCTTATGAGAAAGCGTCCTTCTCCAGATAACCCTCCTGAGATATCCTCAGGAAACCCAAGGTCTCTCTCACTGCTCTCCTCCACTTTGGGACCAGAAGTGTCACGACCCGCCTCGCTCACTTTCTCTCTGTTCCCCGAACATCCGGTCCCTGAGGTGGCGAGCCCTGTCTCAGGATGACTGTCTCAAGGGGATGCGCCCTGTTGATGGGGTTTCGCGAGTGGGAGGCGGCCGAGGTGACGCTTCTGGAAACATCTGGTGGGGCCTAAATATAGGGTGTCAACTGACAGGCAGGGAAAGTCCCAGCGCGAGCCTGCCAGGACAGGCCTCGCTGGGGTGGGAGGGGAGAGCGGGGCCTGCTCCCAGCATCATGGCAGGGACTCCCCAATGGGAACTGAGTCAGGGGGGCTGCAGCCCCACCCTCTGGGCGGCCAGCTCAGCCTGCTCTGCTGACTCTGGGCAGCTGCAAGACACGGGGCTCCTCCTGCCCTGGCCTAGGAGGCCTCTGTGGCGAGACGAGCACTGTTAGCTCTGTCTGGATGCCCCCTCACCCTATTCCCTGCTTCTCCATCTGGAGGGACAAGGAGGGGAAGGGGATCTGGAAGCTAGAGCTGGGATGCAGCAGGTGGGCCTGGAGGGACGCTTCAGGGGAGGGACAGTAGCTGGCAGAAGCACGGAGGTGGGGCCCTTGCTGGTGGCCTGCTGGGATCAACTGGGACCTCAGAGCCAGGACTCAGGACAGGCGGGCAGGGCTGTGGGCGGGCGCATCACTGCCCTGGCCCCGGCCCTGCAGGAAGTGGGGTTTTTTATTTTGAGCCGTGGGTAGTGGTCTGGAACCAGAACTTCACTCTGGGTTCAAGGGGTGACGTGTGTGTTGGTCTCCCCAGGGGGACCATGCCCTGGTACGGGGTCACCGGGGCGTGGGTGGGCCCTTGGCAGGAGGGCAGGGCACTTAGCGCGGAGCCAGATGCAGAGACGTGCGTGCTGGCTCCTGCTCGCACATCCACAGCCCACCACGGCCCAGTGCACCCACCACGTCTCTGCTGCCTCTCCTGTCTGTGGGGCAACGTCCATCCAGTGAGTGCCCCCACACGGCACTGTCCCCCAGAGCCCTACTTGAGGGAAGAGAAGGTCAAGAACCTCAATGGGACTGATGGGAGGCTGAGCTGGGCACGGGGCAGTTTTCCTGCTGCTCTGTGGGGCCCAATGTGTGCAAGTCCTGGTCTGAGAAGATGTCGAGAGAGGTCTGGGCGTCTCTGCAGGGCTGTGCGTGGGGACGCTGCTGCCAGGTTGGATCTGGGGACTGAGCCCCGGACTGTGCTCACAGAGCATTTCTGAGCACTGGGGCATGCTCGGGACGAAACATGCAAGGTCAGTGGCTGATAGGAACAGTTTGGGGCCATAGGGCTTCCCCAGCAATGTAAGATGATGAGGTCTTTAAAAAATTTTTTTCATTAATACTACCGTGAGACATACAATTACAAAGGTGTTCATAATTGGTTCTTGGTAATACAGTATTCCAGCACCCATCCCTCCACCAGTGCCCCATTTCCACTACCAATGTACCCAACCCCCTCCCGCCCCCCCCCAGGCTGCCTCAACAGCAGGCAGCCCTGTTTCCTCTCTTTCTCTCTCTGTCTCTCTCTCTGTCTCTGCATCTCTCTCCCTCTTGTTTTACACATTGTGGCTAGCCCTGCAGATATTTAGAGTTTATCACTTAAGCCTCTTTGTGTATATTCAATGGTGAGTTTTAATCTGCCATTACCATTTCCCACATAACACTGGTATCTATTTATATCCTATTGATGAATGCAGTCATTCTATATCTGTCCTTTTCCTTCTGACTAATTTCACTCAGCATGATAGTCTCCATGTCCATCCATTTGCAGGTAAATTTCATAATTTCGTCTTTTCTGACAGCTGCATAGTATTCCATAGTGTAGATGAACCACAGTTTCTTTAGCCAGTCCTCTGTTCTCGGGCATTTAGGTTGTTTCCAGATTCTAGCTATAGTGAATAGCAGAGATGAATAAAGAAGTACATATAGTGTTTCTGCTATGTGTTTTTTGGTCTCTCGGGTATATTCCCAGGAGTGCTATTGCTGGATCAAATGGGAGCCAAGACTGGGGCTGGGTCTCTAGATGCTTGTCCTTGAGGGGTTTGATGACAATCCTTCAAGGATAATGGAGGTCACTGGGGCTCCCTGGGCTAGGAACTCCTTCTGAGTGTCCACATCCCTACTCAGTCCTCCTCTCTCTGAGGATCAGGTCTGGAGGGCAGAGGGCAGAGGGCAGTTCTTACTCCAGGTGCGGGCAAGGCAAGGGCTTCTCCTCTGGCCCGCCTGGAGAGCCCGGAATCTTGGGACAGGTTTTCCTCCACTTTGCTCTTTGCTCCGGTGGCTCCTCCTTCTCCTACCCCTGCTCTCCCCACGTTGGTGCCACATGTTTCCCAGTGTTGCTGACATCCTCACCCTCGTTGGTGAGGTTACCATTTCGTAATGGTTACCATACCACTACCAGTCCCGTTGCCTGGCACACAGATGACCCCAAGTCACAGCTCATGTGGCTCAGAATCCTCCCCTAACCCTGCAAACCTTCACTGCGGCCCCATTTGCATATTCCGAGAGTACAGAGTAGACACATCTGTCCCTTCACCCAGATCAAGAAACTGAGGACAGGAGCAGACCCAGAGCAGCTCCTGCTTGCCTCTGCTGTTGCTCCTTGAGCTTCTTCCAACTTGTGTAGTTCTAGAAGGTTCTATCATGAACTGAGGCTAACAGCACTTGGCTCATTCATGCCTGCTTC
This sequence comes from Cryptotis parvus, assembly GCA_021461705.1. Classification (NCBI taxonomy): domain Eukaryota; kingdom Metazoa; phylum Chordata; class Mammalia; order Eulipotyphla; family Soricidae; genus Cryptotis; species Cryptotis parvus. The sequence continues at coordinate 112,052 of JAJIBD010007092.1, read as the reverse complement.
TTTGCCCGGGAGGTTTGTAAACTCCATCCCACCCCTGTGGTATGTGTCCATCCCAGCCCTGTGTGTGTCTCTGCAGAGGGCACTGGGACCGTGTCCAGTTGGAGACCTGTGGTTTGGTGCCCACACACAGCAGCACCGTTACCTACAGTCTGCAAAGAGACACAGCTCTGGGAGCAGACGCAGCTCCTGTGGGGATGTGCATGGCACCCCTGGAATTAGGCCCAGGACACACTTAATGGGGACTGAGAGTCTCATGGAAAGCATGTGTGTGATTCATGGTGTGTGTGTAGACACATGCATGTGTGTGTGTGTGTGCGATCCATGGGTGTGTGTAGACACATGCATGTGTGTGTGTGCGCGATCCATGGGTTTGTGTGTGTAGACACATGCATGTGTGTGTGAGCCATGGGTGTGTGTGTAGACTCATGCATGTGTGTGTGCGCGATCCATGGGTTTGTGTGTATAGAGACATGCATGTGTGTGAGCCATTGGTGTGTGTGTGTAGACACATGCATGTGTGTGTGCGCGATCCATGGGTTTGTGTGTGTAGACACATGCATGTGTGTGAGCCATGGGTGTGTGTGTAGGCACATGCATGTGTGTGCGATCCATGGGTGTGTGTAGACACATGCATGTGTGTATGTGAGTGTATGGGCGATCCATGGGTGTGTGTGGGATGTGTGTATGCACATGTGTGTTGTGTGTGTTTGTGTGTCACCCTAGCCTGCGTGTTTTCTCCATCCACCAGACCTGTACATATGTATACCAGCTGCCCTTCTCTCTGTTCTGCATATGAGGAAACTGAGGCATAGAGCAGTCACATGGCCCTGAGCAGGAAGGGTGGCAGCCTCCAGAGAAATTGGGTTCTGGAGTGAGGGGGTCTCTGGGCACTGCGTGGGTGTCTGTGCTGGGGGAGGTGGCCCTTTCCTGCTGCCCCGATAAGCGGAGACAGGAAGTGTGGTGTGGAGGCGGGGCCAGGAGCTTCCTTTGGCTGCTGATACATAATTCTCACCTCTCATCTTTGCCCCTCAAAACCCAGGGGGCCCAGGAAAAACTGGGACAGAGCTGCAGCAGCCGGTGATAATCAGAGTCATACAAACTCCCAGGTGGCGTGTTCCCTTTAGTCATGGGTGGGGACCTCATGGGTCCCTCATGGGTCCCAGAAAGGGCCCCATTCTGCGCATTGTGTCCTCTCAGGGCCCCTCAAGGATGAGCCCAGACCTGACCCTCCTGTAACCACCTGTGTCATATACAGGAAGGGCCTGCTGTCCCCTGGCCTTGCAGACTGGTCAGGAGGAGACCAGGAAGGGAGTGGCGGAGAGTGGCCCCGCAAGCGTCAGGCCATCATGGCTAGGGTGCTCGGGAACTGGAGCCTCCTCCCTCCCTCTGTGGCGCTGAGGAGAGGCTGTGCACTTGGCTGAGTGCTCAGGAGAGGCATGCCTGTGGCACCGAATGGCGGTGCAGGGAGCTAGCTCAGCTTGGTGGGGGGTCCCATGACTAGCTCTGGCCTCATGCCCACCTGGGGTGCTGGTTCTTGCTGCTCCTCATTCCTCCTGAGACCCCAGCCTGTGCTCCTTGGCCTGAACATGGGCTCATGAGGTGTCTGAGCCAGAATCAGGGATCTGGGATCACGCTGATATCATCACCCACGTGTGCTGATGTCACTGGGATCACGCTGATATCATCACCCATGTGTGCTGATGTCACTGGGATCACGCTGATATCATCACCCATGTGTGCTGATGTCACTGGGATCACGCTGATATCATCACCCATGTGTGCTGATGTCACTGGGATCACGCTGATATCATCACCCATGTGTCCTGATGTCACTGGGATCATGCTGATATCATCACCCATGTGTCCTGACGTCACTGGGATCATGCTGATATCATCACCCATGTGTCCCGATGTCACTGGGATCACGCTGATATCATCACCCATGTGTCCTGATGTCACTGGGGTCACGCTGATATCATCACCCATGTGTCCTGACGTCACTGGGATAATGCTGATATCATCACCCATGTGTCCTGATGTCACTGGGATCACGCTGATATCATCATGCAGCTCACACAACAGCCTGAATCAGTCCAGCGCAGCATTAGCACCCCATTTCACTAATGTCACTGACGACAGCAGCCGTGGCTTCGGCTTGTGGCCACATCACCATGTCAGTTAATCCTCGCTTCCCAGCAGCCCCCTGTTGCTCTGTCTCCTGCAACCCTGCTCCCTCTGCTGTCACCTCTATTATTACTGCACATGTGATCCTGGCCACACACAGCAGCTGGCTGATCCTGCCCTGGAGGGTCACCACTGTCTGGCCTGACCATGGCCCCTCCCACACCTCCAGCTGCGATGTCACCTGTCACCTCCATGGTCCCCACCGCCTGCCTTCCCCCTCCCATTTTTCCTCTCCTCCCACACCCCGACCTGTCTGAGGGGTGCTCTGTCCCTCCATTTCTGCTCTTGCCCAGTCACTTCTCTCGGCCCCCTGAAAAGGAACGCAAATACTCCTGGCCCCGGCTGGCCTCAGGCGCTTGGTGTTCACTTAGGGAAGTTGTGACTGTGCTTGGGAAGTGGGGGTGGGCAGGAAAGGGAACCGAGATCAGGAGAAGCAGAGGGGCAGAATGGAAATGAGGGGGCTGGGGGCTGAGGCAGGGCAGCGCTAATGCTGGGCTGGGCTGACCCAGGCTGCTGTGTGAGCTGGGAGACCTGCCCCTGCCCAATGGTCACTGCCTATCTCGCCCCTGTCCTCTCTGCCTGCCATTCCTACCCCCACCCTGGCTCTCAAGGGCCTTAGCACTTGTCCTGCTTTTTGATGGCTGGGAAGCGCCTATTTATCCTTCAACGCTCAGGTGTTTCCTGCTAATGGAACCCAAACAGCAGCTCTGGCTCCATCCTGCCTCATTCCCAGCCCTGCCTCCACCCTGCTGGTGTCTCCTGTACACACATCAGCCATGAAGATCTCAAGGCTGACACCCCAAAGGCAGGTGGGGGGCTTACCCATCGGGGCTGGAGACCAGAGGTGCCTCCTGATGGTTTAGCGACCCCAGAGCAACCCCACACGGCTGGGGGGCCACCACCCCATTTCCCAGACAGGAAGACTGAGGCTCAGGGGGCAGTAGCTTGCTCAAGGACACAGAGTTGGGGTGGGAGGGGTTTCCCTCCCCGACAGAGGAGGGAGCTGTGTTTGGGGGAGAGAGAGAGAGAGAGAGAGAGAGAGAGAGAGAGAGAGAGAGAGAGAGAGGGGGAGAGGGGGCTCTGTTTGGGGGGGGGGAAGAGGGCTCTTTGGGGAGTGGGAGAAAGCTGCTTTTGGGGAGTGGGAGAGGCTGTGTTTGGGGGACAGGGAGGGCTGTGTTTGGGGACGGGGAGGGCTGTTTTTGGGGAGCAGGGAGAGAGCTGTGTCTGAGGGGTGTGCAGGAGAGAATGTTCCTATCCCAGTTCCCCCTAGGGAGAGTGGACGCAGATCCTGGAGTTTCCGAATCACTGTAGCTTAGCCAAGTACTTTACAAGGACAGTAAATGGGTTGGGGGACAGCAGGGTCCACTCTGGGGCATGGGGCATAGCCCCAGGTCACCCATGTAATCTCACCCCACTTGCAGGTGTGCAATGTCCCAGTGTTCCTTCTGGCACATGGGGGTGACTCTCTCCATTGACCAGAGGGCCAAACAGGCCAGGAGCCTCTCCCCAAAGCCGATGGGGGAGCCTGAGTGTTGGGGGAGTATTAGGGGCGCCACCATGCTGTGGACTGTCCGTGACCCTGGGCAGAGGTCTCACTGCTCCTGCAGTGAGGCTGAAGGGGAACCTGGCTTTGAAGGCAGGATTGTTTTCTTCTTTCTCTTTTTCCCCACAAAACAAGAAATCCCTTTGGGTCTCTGCGTAACTGCAGGGCCTGGGGATACAGGTGCCCTCTGCGAAGGCTCTCACCCTGACATGGGGTGGCAAGGCAGGCCCTACAGGGAGCCAAGAGCAAGGGGAGAGAATCAGAGATAAGAACAGAGGCCAGTTCTGGGCTTGAGACGCTGCAGCTCAGCCTCAGGTTGATCACGGGGGACCGTGGATGGCCGTGGGCAGACGTGTTCAGGCTCCCTGGGCTGTGCTCCAGCTCAGTAAGGCTGACTTCTCCCGGTGCCTGCCCTTCAGGAGGGCTGGATGGGGAGTAGTGGGTGGGGAGGACAGCAAGGCTGGAGGAAGCTGTGAGTTTGGGAGCAGAGTTGAAGAGCCTAGGGGGTGGGGTGGGTGGGTTATACATTAGCAGAGATTTGTGGAGCAAAGTGATGTCCAAGGGGGCTAGAGCAATAGGATAATGGGTAGGGAGTTTACCTTGCATGTGATGGACCCGGGTTCGATCCCCAGCATCCCATATGGTTCCCTGAGCACCTTCAGGAATAGTTCCTGAGTGCAGAGCCAGGATTAATCCCTGAGCATTGCCAGGTGAGACCCCAAATGCCAATAAAACCCCCAAACCAAACCAAAAACCCAAAGCAATGTCTGGGTGCTCTGCTAGAGCAATGCTAGCATTTGTAAACATTACAGTCCTGTTCTTTATTTCTGATGTGTGTGTGCACGTGTGTGTGTGTGTGTGCACATGTGTGTATTTGTGTGCATGTGTGTGTGCGTGTGTGTGTGTGTGTGTGTGCGTGCGTGTGGTGATGCTGGTGGCCATCCAGGACAGAAGTCCAGGCAGGTAACTTAGAGGTAACACAGAACAGAAGCTCTTATAGACCAAGGTGCCGAATGATAAGTTGTGCGCCTGTGGGGAGAGTGACAGGGGCCCTGGGGTGTATTGGGGGCAGGGGACTGCTCTGGGAGTTGGGCTGCAAAGCTCCACTCTGCTTCCAACTTGCTGTTGTGCCTGAGTTAGCCCCTTGGGGTCTCTGCTCAGAGAAAGGGAAGGGGCTTATCAGTCACACAGATAGGCTATCCCCAGTCCAAGCACTGTCTGACTCAGAGTTCTGATAACCCCGGGATCCAGGACTTGGGCATGGTCAACACACCGCTGACACAGCCTCCCTGTGACTCACGTGCTTTTCCTCCCCACCCAGGGTGGGCGCTCACCCAACTCTTTCCCCCAGACTGGCTGACACTCACCAGCCCCTGCTCTCACCTATTATGGGGCCATCTGGGAGCATAGGGCGGGAGCTTTAGCCTTCAGGGGTTCAGCAAGCAACTTGCCTCCCTGGCACTGTTTGCTGTGGCATCGGTCACAGCATCTGCCCCTCACTCCCACCCCATCTGCCTTCCCCTGGGGCCCACCTAAACCTTCCTGCTGAATAAAGTCTTGGGTCTCTCCTGCAGAGGGAGGGCAACCCGCAAGCTCATAGCCAGCTCCTCACTGCTCCCCACACCCTCCTCGTAAGCCCAAAGCACATCAGGTTTGTGGCCCACTGCCAGGCCCCAAGCCCCTGGTTTTGCACATACAATGCAAGTATCCCTTAGCAGATCCAGGGACACTTTGCATTCCCTGTGGGAAAACTCAGAGAGGTGAAGTGACTTGACCAAGGTTACACGCAGACCTGGATTCAAGTGAGTTGGTTGAATTTTTTAGAGTCCAGCTCTTCAGCACTCTTCCCTGCTACCCCGGATGTCAGTGTGGCAGGAAGACAGATGGAGACCTGCGTAGGAGCTAAATAAAAACCACAGTGTCAATGAGGAGGAAACAGATGGTGGGTGTCAGCCTGTCAGCTGAGCCTGAGTTACCCGTTCAGGGACACCTAAAAGACCGATACTAACTGAGGCCATATTAATAGAGGTAGGATGTCCATGACAGGGGAGGGAGATACATCTTCTTTTTCTCATGAGGACAAATGGTCCCGATCACAGGAGACTATCAGACTGCTTGACGCAGGATGGAGCCATTGGACAGTAAACATCATCTCCGGGATCCTTTTTTTTGGGGGTCACACCTGGCAATGCTCAGGGGGTTACTCCTGGCTCTGCACTCAGGAATTACTCCTGACGGTGCTCAGGGGACCATATGGGATGCTGGGGATTGAACCCAAGCCGGCATGAGCAGGCCGCGTGCAAGGCAAACACCCTACCCGCTGGGCTATCGCTCCAGCCCCCACCCCCAGGATCCTTTTAAACTACAGTTTTGTGGCTGGACTTCACCTGTTTCCAGGATTCTCAAATCCCCCACCGACTTGCTGCTTCTCCACCATCCTAGCAAGGGTGCCCCTGAGGAGATAGTGCTCAGTTGCTCACTTGTTCACTCACTCCACTCCACAGCTGAAGCAGTGAGGAGAGACACAGGCCTTCTGCCTGCAACCTGGGGGAGTAATGGCAACCCTGAGCTTAGCATGACAACATGCTTTCAATAGAGACTTGAGTGGTTATTCCCTCCAGCTGCACCACGAGCCTGAGGCTTTCCTTATTCCCATTTTACAGATGAGCATGAGGAGGGGCCCAGGGGGCATATGGTGGGCAGCACCCATGGATCAAATGCTCCCATCTCTGCATTGACAGCTCCAAGAACAGGGGCTCTGTCATGCTCAGAGGCTGCAACTACAACCCTTCAATGCCTGTATACTGTCCTTGTGAATTGGGGTGCAGAGAAGGGGCCCCCAGTTAGCAAGGGCCAAAGGGCCTTTGGCCCCCCTCCTCACTGGCCTCCCCCACTTGTTTCTAAATGCTCTCCTTGACCTTTCATTTACTCCTCTGAGCACTGGAAAGGAACTGCTAGAAGAATCCTTATTTCATAGCTTGGACAGCGGAGGCCAAAAGGACAAACATCCCACGTGCCCTCAGAGGAGAGAGGAGGAAGGGTATGAAGGGTTGAACCCTGCACCGCCACTGTCTGACCAGGCTCTGTGGCTCTGTGCAGGCTGCCAGCTGGCGCTGTCTCTGTGTCACCATGCGGGCCATGGGCAGAGTCTGTCTCTGTTGGCCATGGGCTGATGCTCTGTGGACCATGGGCTGACTCTGTCTCTATGGGCTGCGGGCTGGTGCTGTCTCTGTGTCACCATGCGGGCAGTGGGCTGACGCTTTCTGTTCTGTCCCAGATCATGAGTGTGCTGCTGTTCATCGAGCACTCCTGGGAAGTGGCCCATGGCATGGCCTCCCTGCAGACTCTCCAAGACAGGCTACCTGCGCATCGGTAGGTCCTGGCTGACGTCCAGCCATGGGTGGGTGGGGAGGCCCTGGCTGGGACTGGGGCCCTTCTCTTCTTTGAGTCACTGCAAGGACTCAAAAATGTACCACCTGCTGCCACCCAGTGTACAGAACTGTGAGGGGAGCCTCTGAGAAAACCTGCCCAACTTAGAAGGTGGCAGAGCGGCCTCTTGCTCAGCTGTGGCTCTCACCAACCCCACAAACGCTTCCAAGATCTCATGGGTCCCAAGCTCCTGTCCACACAGGCTTGGCCTCTCCTGGGGCCCTGCCTGGACTCCTGGTCACTCACCCACTAGCCACCTTCTCAGAGGCCTTCTCTGACCTTACCCTGCTAAACCAGAGCCCAGCCTCCCAGCTGTGCCCTTATACCACCTGGCACTAGCCAAAATGTTGTGTTTGGGTCTTAGGCCTCCCCTAGACTGAAAACAGCAGAGGGTGTGGCCTGAGCATAATGGCATTTACTGCCAGTGTCCTTGTTCCAGCGACTCCCACGGTGCTGTTCTAGGCCCCAGATGGGATCTCCAGGAACATCCCTGGGTCCTCACTGCTCCCCTGTCTTCCAGCCAACCTGGTGTCCAGCTTCCTGCTCATCGCCATGCTCTTCGTCATCAGCCTGAGCCTGCTGATGGGAGTGGTCAAGGTGAGGCGCTGAGCAGAGCCCTGGGCAGGGGACCCCAGTGGCCCAGTTGCCCCACAGGATGCTCAGGGTGGGCAGTACTTTAGGAGACCCCTAGGGGAGATCTTCAGGCTGGCCCTGGAGAGCCCCGATTCCACGCTGACTTGGGGCTCGAGCAGGGGCCCTGTTCCAACACCCGCTCCCTGGGTGCCGAGCAAGAGGGTGGATGTGGCCAGAGGCCCAGTTCCCTCTCCCCCACCCCCTAGCAGGCCGGAGTTCCACATCCTTCTGGTTGCAGGCAGAGCTGGGAAATTTAAGCAGAGAGAAGAGGGAGAAGCGGTTTGGGTGGGAGAAGGTGCTGGCTTCTGTCACCCATTAGAGGAGCCACAGTGGGGTGCGGCGTGGACACTCGGGTTCCTCCCACCCAGTCCTGAGAGGTGAGGCTATAGCTCCACCTCTGCGGAAAGCCTTGTCCTCTGTCCCCCATCCAGGCAGGAAGCTGGTCATGTGACCATGACTATGGGGGTGGAAGTTGGGAAGGTGTCAGGGCTGGCACTCAGAATGATTCTGGGGGACCACAGGAGAAGCCACAAAGCCCCCTGTGGGTCCGGCCTCTGCTCTGCTCTCCACCTCCATCACAGCAGTCACTTGCTCTTAGCCAAGAAGAGGGACTCCAGCCTGGCGTCCCGCCTCGGATGTGCCTGATCCCCTGCCTTTAGCAGGCATTTCACAACTTCTGCCTCAACACCCTCCCCTGCATCCCTCCAGCCTCTTTCCAGGCTTGGAGTCCCTCTGCCAGGAAGTTGTTTCTGGAGGAAGTCAGGAGCACTGACCCCTCAGCCATAGCCCAGAACACAGGGGCCTGGTGGCAGTGTGCCCGGCCCCCTGCCAGGTTGGTCTTCTTTGCAGAACCGGGAGAAATACTTGCTGCCCTTCCTGTCGCTGCAAATCATGGACTACCTGCTGTGCCTGCTGACGCTGCTGGGCTCCTACATCGAGCTGCCCGCCTACTTCAGAATCACCTCCCGCAGCAGCCGCATGGTGAGCACCTGCCCGGCATCTACACCTGGCCTCCGTGGGCTGGGCGGGGCAGCCCTCACGTTCCCTTCTTCACTGGGGAGCAAGTCCCAGAGCCCCGGAGACCACACACACACACACACACACCATAAAGTACACACATAGTGCACACACATGCACTGCACACACACACATTGAACACACACACACACTGAACACGCACACTGCACACATACATGCACTGCATACACATTGTACACACACTGCACACATTGTACACACACTGCACACACATTGTACACACACTGCACACATACTGTACACACACTGCACACACCGCACACACACACTGCACACATACACACACTGCACACACATTGTACACATACTGCACACACGCCTACACACACATACACATACTACACACACTGCACAATACACACACTGTACACATACACACACTGCACATACACATTACACACACTGCACACACTGTACACACTGCACACACACACACACTGCACACTGCCAACTCTCTGCTGGACCCTGTGACTGCATTTCCTCATGGTGCCTTAGGAGCACTCGGTGAGGGCAGAGCCACAGGGGCTCTGCACGGGGTCAGTCCCTGTGCCGCCCATGTGGGTGGCTCCCTGATAGCCCAGGGAAGCCGGCAATGTCCTTCTGGCCCCCCAAGCCTGCTATTTTGCTCCTTTGTAAGCAAGCTGAAGGCAGAAAGAGGAAGATGAAGAAAGCTCATGGGCGGTGCTGCTGTGGTAGGGGATGATGAAGGCCAGTGCCAATCGCCTACGTGACACTCCCCTAGTGCAGCTTTTCGTTTCTTTTTCCTTCTTATTGATTCTGATTCTGCGGTTTATGGTACTATTAATAATGGTTTCTCGTGCACGTAACTCCAATACCATGGCTGTCACACTGACCTCAAACATTCTGGGGAGCTGAGTCCCAGAGGGCCCTGGGCCGAGCTGAGTGGCTGGACATCCTCATTCCGTCAGGGTTGGTCTTACTGGAATGTCTGGCTTCCACCTCTCTCTAGGGGTGGACTAAAGCCATGCTGAACTCTGGTTGAGACCATTTGTCTAGCCGGGCCGCTGGGCTCCTGAGGAAGGGACCCTGGTGGTTTCCAATGTCTGATTACTGGTCTCCTCTTCATCCTCTTCGTCTGTCCTCTTCAGGGCTCCTCCAAGTTCCCCTGATGACCCTGCAGCTGCTGGACTTCTGCCTGAGCATCCTGACGCTCTGCAGCTCCTACATGGAAGTGCCCACCTACCTGGACTTCAAGGCCATGAACCACATGGTGAGTGAGGGGCTACTGCTGGCCACTGCCTGGGCCAGTGCTCCCCCCCTGTGCTGGGCACTGTAGGTGTGAGCGAGCAATGGAGGGGTTGATGCAGGAGGAAGCCCTGAAGGAGTCAGGGGCTGAGTCGGACCAAGCAGGAAGTCAGGGAGGCATGTGGTGGATGGCCATGATCCCAGGAGGGTCCAGAGGGAGACCTGCCCAGAAACGATATTTGCTCTTGACTGACTAGCCTCTCACCCCCACTTCACCCCCAGTGCAGCGCCTTGAAGCCACAAGCGTTGATTATCTCGCCCTCTCCTAAGGGTCGGGACTTGGGAGGGGGCCTCCGTGGGCTGTTTGCGCGCTTGGGGTGAGCTTTCATCCAAACTGGGGGTTGAGGCTTCTTGTTCCAAGGCTCATATCAGTTTCAGCCTCCGGGGTACTCACTCACGTGGTCTGTGGCCCTTTGCTTCTCTGCCTTTCCACAGGCTGATATAGCAGAGCATTGAACACCCTGTGTTGTAGCTGCTGGTCTCTGGGGGTGAATATCTGAGAGCAAGTGAGGCAGGAGGAACTGGCATGCATTAGTTTTAGGCCACATCCTGTGGTGCACAAGGGTTACTTCTGGCTCTGCACTCAGGGATTACTCCTAGGGGACTCAAGGGACCTTATATTGTGGAGGATCGAAACATACGGCCATGTGCAAGGCAAGCACCTTACACACTGTAGTATCTCTCCGGTCCCCAGCATACCTTTTGAACACTTTCTGGGCAGTCACACTCCCCTCTGCCATGTGGCCAAAATCAGTCCTCCTTGGCCATGTGCTCTGCATTGGGAAGGGATGAGTGTGGGGCATGGGTGTATGTGTTTTCAGCTTCAGATTAGCCCATTACCATTGCTTGGAAGCTGTTTTCATGCTTTCCAGGCATTTTAGGATTAAATGGGCCCCATATACCCTGATCCTGCTCTAAAGAAGGCTAGAGGTAGGACTTGCTGCCAGTGACTGGCACCCCTGCCGGGTGAGGGTGCTTACAACCAGGCACACAGATGGGCTCTCAATCCTGTTGCAGAATTATCTCCCCAGCCAAGAAGGCACAGCCCACAACCAGTTCATCAAGATGATGATCATCTTATCCATCGCCTTTATTGCCGTTCTCATCCTGAAGGTGAGTGACTCTACGGCTCTGGGAGGGACAGGGCTGCCCCATGTCCCAGTCCCTGCTTTGAGGTCCTTCTTCCTGTACCCCCACACTGCTTTTCTGACCCCTCCTGGGATCACTGGGTGAATCAGCGAAAACCACCTTGTATTCAGATTTCAGGAAGGCTTAATAAAGGCCAGATTCCTCCGCATATCCTGGGAGGTGGCCTTCAAGTCCCTGGGGCTGGGGGTCTCACCAGGCAGGGCAAGGGTCCTCTTTGTTCACAGGAGTTCTATGTGATTCACCCGAGGTCCTGTGAGAGTGGTGGGGGATGGGAAGGAAGAAGGGCTGGTGTCATTCTCTGGGGATAGGTGACCTGTGGGATGAATCTGGTCTCAGATCCCTATTAGAGATGGTGAGTGCGTGCAGACTGGCATGGCCAAAGAGGAGGAAGCGGAGAGGGGAAGGAAGAGGAGGAGTAGGAGGAGGAAGAGGATGAAGAGGAGGAAGAAGAGGAGGAGGAGGAAGAGGAAGAGGAGGAGAATGACTGACAGGGAGCTGGGGGCATTGAGCTTAGACGAGAGATGACCATAGGGGCCACAGTCAGGAGCCATTCCCATGCCCAGTGACCCCTGTGGGGAATTGGGTGGGATTCTTGAGTCACCTATGGAAGGTGATCTGAACCACACATCAGCTGATGCCGCCCAGCCCAGGGCAGGACCTCTACCACAGGCCTTTTCTGACTGTGTGAGGACTGTCCACTCCAGGAGCCTTGATAAGATTCAGAGCAGGAAGAAGGCACCAGTTCCTCCCACACCCCACAGATCGTGAATTCCCTGTTGTGGGGGCAGGTTCACAGAACTTTTCAGCCAAGACTGAGGGTGATCTGGAGCCTGGAAAAGAACCTTCCTGGGCTGAGTCTTTGGGGCAGGGGTTAGGACAGTGCCCAGGACTGACAGGGGGCTGAGTGAGATGCTGCCTGCCGGGGAGAGCTGGAGCACCCCCAGGAAGCCCCTGACACCTGTGTCCCAGTGGGAGTAGGGATGGTCCACACAGTCTCACCCACCCCTTCCCAGGTCTACATGTTCAAGTGCGTGTGGCGATGCTATAAACTCATCAAGTCCATGAACTCGGCTGAGGAGAGGAGCATGAACCCGCAGAAGGTGAGCCTGGCTAGGGGTTGGCAAGCCCCGCCTCCACCCCCGCCCTTCACTAGCTGCTATGGGCTGTGCCATGTGGGCAAGTTTCCCTCCCTGGCTGAGAACACCTTGTCCCTATTTGACAAAGGTGAGGTGCATCTCTTTCAGCTCCACGGTCTAGGGTTCTAGCCATTCATTCCTACTTCAATCCATTTCTGCCTCTCACTCTTTTCTGACTTATATTCAACCCTCTGGTTTGGAGGGGGTGTGGTCAAGAGGAAATTAAGGCCCAAAGAGCCAGTTATAATTCAGGTGAAGATTCAGGTGAAGGTCATGGGAACAAGAAGAGGCAGCAGGCTGAACTTAGGGGACCAGGGATGAGGGATGAGGTGCACTCTGAAGCATTGGATTGACATGAGAGAGGTCCAGGGAGACGAGTAGAGTGGACAAGCCACTTGCCTTGCGTACCTCTGGTCTTGTTCCATCCCTAGCACCATATACAATCCCCTGAACACCACCAGGAGTGACCCTGAGCAAAAAACCATCAGTAAATCATGAGCACTGCTGGGTGTGCACCCTCCTCCTGAATAAAGAAGTGAGGAATGTACAGCTATGACTCACTTTCCTCATCTATAAAAAGGGCATCAGATGAGTCTTGTTCTTTCAGTTGTAAGGGGCAGAAACTCAAGTCCATCAGATGTTTTAGGGGATGGGGTGGGGAGGGCACACACAGTTGTACAGAACAGTCCGGGGGGCCCAGGGAACCATATGTGATACCAGGGATCTAATCTGGGTGAGCCATGTGCAAGCCAAGCTCTCCACCTACTGCATTATGACTCCAACCCCAAGTCTATCAGATTTCAGAGGGACACTTATAAGCTCATGGAACTTGCAAGGTTAGTGCAACATGGCTGCAAGCTGACATCAGCATGTGACCCTCCCTTGCGACTCTCCATCCTCCTTTCCTTGGCCTTGGCCTGGTTCCAAGAAGCCTTTCCTTTCTGGGAGCCAAAGTGTGGCCCATATCCCTTGGCTGCCATCTGAGCAATGCCACGGACCATAAGAGTGCAGGTTGCTGTCTCATTTGGGCCAGCTTGGAATCCTGTCTGCTTCCCCTGATTGGTGCGATTTCAGACCCAGTGGCCATGTTCTGGATCTGGGAAATGGCATCATCCACTGAAATCATTGGATGTTTGCCAGGGAAAGGTCACCTAATGATCACAGCAAGGGGCCTGGTGCAGAGCGGGCAGGGGCTGCTGCAACCTCATGCTGTGTGCCCAGAGCAGAGGGAACATTGGTGCAGGCCCTGTGAGTGTGGGTCCACGGTGTTGGTCCTTTCATGAGTCCTCAGCAACCCTCTCTCTGTCCCTCCCAGGTGCACCTGCCATCATATGAGGAAGCCCTGACTCTGCCAAACAAGACTCCAGAGGGGGGTCCAGCGCCGCCCCCTACTCCGAGGTGTGATGTACACCAGTCCCCAGTCTCCGTGCTGGCAGGGGTGGAGCTGCCTCACAACTTGCTTCTTTGCTTTGGGAGCCCATGGCCTGGGCAAGCCACTTGGTTGACCGCCAGGACAGTTGTTTGTGTCCACCTCCCTGACCTGCTTTTCTCTCAGAACCTGGGAGAGACAATTGGGTCTGTAGGCTGAATGCCTCCTTTGGTCTCTCACAAATTCAGTCCAATAGCACCTGGCTTATTTTGATTAGCTTCGAAGTTTGTCCTAAGAACTAGTCAAAGTCATTAAGTTTGATTAAGTAACTATCAGCTTGACCAGTTAAACCAAGTGACTAGTAGATCAAAAGTACACTTATTCAGTTCAATAAAATAATTTGATTAAAACAACAGACCATTGCATTGGTTTCTACACAACAATTTAGCTAAGTTATTAAGTTAGTCCTTCACACCCTTTATCAATCCATCCATCCATCCATCCATCCATCCATCCATCCATCCATCCATCCATCCGTCCGTCCGTCCGTCCGTCCGTCCATCCGTCTGTCCATCCATCCATCCATCCATCATCCATCCACATGTCTGTCTATCCATTCATCTATCCACCATCTGTCCATCTGTCCATCCATCTGTTTATCCATCCATCCAACCATTCATCCACTCACCTATCTATTCACTCTTCTATACATTATCTATCCAATTTCTTCACTAGTTTGCTCACTGATCAAGTCAACCAACCATCAAAGATCAAGTTAGCATAGTGATACAATTCAATAGTGTAGTAATAATAAAAGTAATAGAAAAATCATAATAATAGTAATAATAATAACAGTCCCCAATAATAATAATAATTATTATTATTATTATAGTAATAATAATAATCAGTCCCCAACCATCCTAATCAACTGAATCCAGTAAGTGGTTAGCTCTCTGGTACTTCTGAATAACTGAACAATTGTGAATTCAAAGAAAATATAGTCAGACAATAGCCAAGCTACTATCCATGGTTAGTTCTAGGCCAAGGCCATCATTTCCATCCTCAGACAGGCCATGAAAACATGCCAATATTTCATGGAAGGGTCCTCATTGACAGTTGTTCCTTGTATTATCACACATCGGCGGGCTCCCTGAGAAAGTCCCTTAGATGCAGGTGGTCATCGCTAGTACAGCTGTTGATCTCTTGCACAGGTCAGATCCCCGCTCTCCAGTTTTTTTTTGTAGGCAACTTGGATTGCCTGAGGTGTGCGGTCAAGCAGAAATTCAGCATGAAATGAGCAAGTCTGTTTGTTGAACTAAATCTACAAGCACCCCAGCACAAGAGCTCACACACATGTGCACTCTTTATGGGTGCAAAGCCTGCCATTACTCTTGGTGGCATAAGATGGAGGGTTTTTGGTTCCATCACCTCCTCTTTGGCTGCTCCCCTGTGTGCCAGCATTTCTGATGGAACCCAACAGCAGAGTTCAGACCTGAAGACTGGTTCAGAGGTCTGTGTGTGGCTCTCAGAGCCAGAAGGCTGTCTGTTTTCAGGCAATACCCGCTGTGTAATTGCTTTGTCTGTGACGGAGAGAGTTTAAATAAAGCAGCAGCATGCTTCTATCTGGCTGGTGTGATTCCTAGGATATGGTGGAGGGTGGTTCTTGGGGGTCTATCTTTTGCCTTAATTCCCCACAACACACACCCACTCATATACACATGCACATACACTCACACACATGTACACATTCAGATAAATTACACGCACATGCACACACATGTGCTAGTATAAAGCAAAACTTGTACCCATACACACACTCACAGACACACATGTGCACATGCACATACAATACATGCATATACACATGCAGAAACATACACACACAGGGCACACATGTACATGCGTGTATGAGCACACACATGACACACACTGCCTTCTTGTTCAGGTAAGAATCTCACTGTGGGTCTGTGCATTTGGGGGCATCATGAACTGACACTGCCCCTGACAGTGTGACTGGGAAATCACAGGCATGAAGATCTGAGATTTCCTGGATGAGGCCTGAACATACACAGAGAACAAGCGCCAAGACCAGGTTCTACACAGGACACAGGGCTTGACTGGGTCAGACTTACTCTAGTTTTTCCAAGTCTGTGGCAGGGGAGGAAGGATCCATAAATGCCTATAGTAACCCATGGCCATGCCAGGTAAAGATTGTGGGACCTCAGACAGTCTGGAAGGCTTCCTGGTAGAGGTGTTAGCAAGACTAAAAGTGAAAGATTTCAACATGGTGTCACTAGGACTGACTGAAAGTAAGCAAGTGGGGAAGGGAGGTTTAGGCCTGGGCTCTAGGGGGGGGGGGGGTAGGGCTGGTGGCTTAGAGCGGCTATGCTTGGGAAAGGGAATGTGGCTAAGCCTTGGAGTCTTGGCTGAGAACAATCTTTGCACTCATGGTCCCATTAATTGCAAGTCTTACTCACTCCAGGCAAGAAGGCAAAGGAGAGGACCACAAGTAAAACCTAGTGAACCAAGATGTATGTGTGTGTGTGTGTGTGTGTGTGTGTGTGTGTGTGTGTGCATGTGTGTGTGTGTGCACATGTGTGTGAATGCACTCTCACACCTCTCTGTAGTCGCTCTGGTACTTCTTGACTCAGATACATTCAAACTCTTTAATGGTCGATTTCTCCTTCGTCTCTTCACTTTTGCTGCTGGAGCTACTGAGCTTCAGAGGGCTGCCTCAGAGGAAAGTGAGCAGAGTGTGAGGTGGGGGCCCAGGGCTCTGGCTCCGCCCCTGAAGATCCTGTAGGGGTCCAAGATGCTGCCTGAGCAGCCCCATGCAGAGCTTTGTAGGACATTACAGGTCAGCTCGGGATTCTAGGGAGGACAAGATGGAAAGGTGGAGACCCAACAGAGAGCCGGCAGGCGTGGGACAGAGCAGGGCCAGGCTTGCTGTCTGCCTTCTGGATGCTTCTCTTGCAGACAGAAGATTTCTGTGGAATCAGCTGCTTTTCCATGGGACCCCTGAGACAGCCGATGAAGTGTGGTGCTCATGGGAAGGCCCAGCAGGCTCCCACCCCACAGGAGGGAATCAAGGCCTAGATGCGGCAAGCTACTGTCCTGGGGTTACACAGCAGCTGGGGTTAGACCCCCTGCCTTTGTTCTCTCTTTTTGACCAGAGGCTGCTGAGAGGAAGCCAGAGACTGTGAGCATTTGCTTCTTATGAAGACCCATATAATGAAGGAGGGGCTCCACCAAGGGGGATTAGAGTGAGGGGCACAGGCGGAGGAGATAGGGAGATAGGCCCTGTCTCCAGCCTAGCGTGAAGGAGGGACCAAGGGGCCGTGCCTGTGTGTCCCGAGAATCTCTGCCCCTCCCGCTGGCCTGGCCCTGAGCCGAGGAACAGACAGGGATGTATAGCAGGATTGTGTCCTGCGGCCAGGCTGCCGGGAGGGCCTGCGAGGCACAGGAAATAGCTGGGTTTGGGGAAGTTGTAGGGCTTGGCTAAGCCAGCTCTGAGTCGCTAGGCAGTCCCAGTGGGCCCCCATCAATGCCCCATTTGAGGCTCACACAGGGGTCCTTTGATAGGCCGGCAGTTTGGACCCACTGAGAGGGCCTGTTTGGGTTAAATGCCCAGAAAGGAGGTGGCCCCAGGAAGAGGGGGCTGCATGGGTTGAGCAGGTGGGGGCACCGGAGGAGGGGCTGGCCCTAAGAGGGAAGGGGAGTCTGTAGAACCAAACTGGGTCATGGAGGGAGGGCCTCCATTTCTCAGGGCTGTGTGAAAGCAGGAAGGGTCCTCGGACCTGGTGGGATCTTCAGAGCCTCTGCATGCCCCTGGCCCCAAACTACATGCTGTGCAGGGCAGTTTTCGGGCTGGGGCTGAGCAACCACCCTTGGCCAGGACAGAGTGGGGGTCTGAACCCCTCAGTCTGGCTGGACACTGGGCTTGTCACCAGGTGTGGCTGGCCTCGGGGATCTCAAGAGACTTCCAGTGTCCTGTCAGCTCCATGCTGGGGGCTGGGGGGTGGGGAGCTGGGACTGGAATCCAAGAGTTCCAAGGGACAGAGGAAATTGGGGGGGGTTCTCTGGGGGAAGAATCAGCTGGGGTGTGTGAGCATGACTTTCAGGTCACTGAACATGGTTCACCAGGAGATCCGCTAACTCGCTGAGCCGGATGGGTTATCTGGGGCAATAGCAAAGGGTCCTATCCCCTGGCAGGACACCCACTTCCCCAAGTTGGAATTCATAGGGGTAGGGAGATAAGATTGGTGGTCTACTTGTATCAGGGCCATCTTAAGGGCTTAGAAATATGATTCTCTGAGCCTGGCTGCCTGGGACTTTTTCTTTTTTCTTTAGGCTAGATGTAGCGTTGCTCAGGGGGCCATATGTAGTGCCAGGGATTGAAGCGGGGTCACACACAAGCACCCTGAGCTCTGCACTCTCTTCATATCATTTTCCTTTTTATGAAAAGGACCACTCTGGTGATACTTGACCCCGCAGCACTGCCCTGATACTTCGGTCATGGTAGAGTGTTATGCAATGCTGGGGTGGCCGGGGGACCAGGGACTATGGTAATAAGTACCAGTGATGAGTGCTTTTCCACATGTCTGTGGGCCCTCTGTGTATCTTATTTGGAGAGGTTTCTGCTCAGCTTCTCCCACATTCAGACGGAGTTTTTGTTGCTATTGAGTTTTATGAGTGCATTTCTATATCTTGGGCATTAGTCATTTATCAACTAGATGATGTGTGAATAATTTTACCCATTCAGTAGGGCTTGTTCTTTGTTTAGTGATATTTTGGAAGTGCTGAAGATTTTCAGTTGGATGTAATAAAGTTAATGTTTACTTTTTGTTTTTTCAGCAGTTGAATCACTGAAGCTAGTTATTAATTTTTTTATGGATTTAAGTGGATTATCTAAGTCTTTAGGCCATTGAGAAGTAATTTGTGTGTGGTAATAGAAATCAGTGTAATTTGATTTTTTTGCATATTGCTATCCAGTTTTCCAAGAGATTTCCTTTTTTCCGTTTTATGCTCTTGGGTCTTTTGTTGCAAATTAAATGTCCCTATAGGTGAGGGTTTATCCCTGGGCTCTCAATTTGATTCCATTGGCCTGAGTGTTTTTGTTTTCTACTACCATATTGTTTTTATTACTGTAACTTTAATAGGGGGATTCCCAAACTCTGGGGACTCCAGAACCACCTCGAGTGAAACTTGGTCAATCAAGCCAGATGGTTCAATGCAAGGGCCTGAGAACATGGAGCTGCTCAAGCCCCCTGGGAGCCCGAACCATCAGGGCCACCTGGTGTCCTGGGGCCTTTGGGGGATATGCGAAACAACGCTGGGGGTGGAGGAAGAACTATGGTACTAGGGATCAAATCAGGATTGCCTGCACACCTGAACCCTGGTTTATCTCCCTGGTCCTTGCTTACTGTATTTTCATGTTATATAATTAGTTTCAGGGACTGGAAGGCCTCTCATCTCTTTTTTCTCAGGATTGCTTTGACTACTGAAGGGTTTTGTAGTTCCATACATACCTATATATGAAGTTTCCTATAAAGTAGTATTTGCTCTATGTCCTTGAAGAATGTCATTGGAATTTAGGTAGGGTTTGCATTAAATCCCAATAAAGCTTTGGGTAGGAAAGTAATTCTAACAATCATAATTCTTGCACTGCATGAAGATAAAATCATTGTGTTGTTTCTGGTTTCTTTTAATAATAGCATCGTTTTCAATGTATAAATCTTAACCTTCTCTGTTAAATTGATTCCTAGGTATTTGATCCCTTTAGATGCCATTGGGAATAGAACTATTTTTTTCTTTCTTTCCTAACCCATTGCTTGTTTGTGGAAGTGTGACTGACTTTTGTATATTGATTTTGTAGCCCACTACTTTAGTCTATTGACGATCATTTTTTGTTGCAGGACTCCTTTAAGGGCCGCTGCATTTGGCTCAAAACATTAGCATACTAAAGGGCCTAGGTGAGGTGCAGGGAGGGATTACCTAAGGACATTTGACCCTCCCTGCTTTCCATAACAGTGGGAGCAAGGTCTGAGTTGCAGGGGTATAAACTAGCCGGTTTTCACTCTCGCGTGCTTCTGTGTGGGCTCTTGCTCGCGGTGAGCGTTCACCCTGCTTGGAAGTCTTCTTCTCCTTTTACAAAGCCTTTACACGTGGTGGCCGCCATCTTGGCCTACACGTGGCTGGGGTTCTAGCCTGGAATCCTAAGCACCGGGCTTTTCCTTTTGCTGATTTGTATGCCTGAACCTGTGATAAGTAAAGCCTTTTATTTGTAGGCAAATTTTATAACTTCATTTTCCCTAACAGCTGCTAGATTCCATTGTGTAGATGTACAAAGCTTTTATCCAGTTGATTTGGGCACTCGGTTGCTCAGATCGGCTATTGTGAATATGCTGCTATGAACAAAAGTAGGGATGGTGTTTCGCCCTATAAAAACCGCATCGGATTCCTGAGTTTTCATCCATTCCTCGCCGGCTTGGAGGTAGAAGGGAACTCACTTCCCGGCACTGTCTGGGACCCCGGAGGCGCCCGACAATTTTTTGCTAATATTTTTCTGTGTGTGTAAGTATTTCTTGTGTTTGTATGTATATATATATATGTATATATATATATATATAGAGACAGAGATATAGAGAGAGAGAGAGAGAGAGTCATAGGGTTTTCTATGTAGTATTATTTTATCTGAAGGTCTCATAGCTTAACTTCTCTTTCTAGTTTGAATTCTTTTACTGCCTAATAGCCAAAACTAGAGCTTCCAACATCATGTTGAATAATGGTGGTGAGAATGTACATTCTTGTCTTGTGCCTAATCTTACACAAAAGGCCTTCAGTTTTTCACTACCGGAGTTTACATTACCTGTGTGTTTGTTGTATATGACCTTAACTATATTTAGGCTTGTTCCTTCTATCCCCGTTTTGTTGAGAGGGTAAGAAAATAAATTGATGTTGAATTTTTTTTATTTCACATTTTGGTTTCTGGGCCATACCTGATAGTGTTCAGGGTTAACTCCATGCTCCGTGCTCAGGCATCACTCCTGGTTGGGGCTCAGGGAATTGAATCATTTTGGTCACGTGCAAAGCAAGTGTCCTGTCAACTATAATATCTCTCTAGCCTCAGATGCTGAATATTTTCATAAGCTTTCCCTCAATATATTTATATGATCACATTTTTTTTCAGTTTCCTTTTTCTTTATTTTTTATTCTTTTTAAGCTTTTAATTTTTTTTTTTTTTAGTTTTATAATTACAAAGATATACAATTAAAAAGTTCATATTTGGGTTTTGGTCATACAGTGTTCCAGCACCCATCCCTCCACCAGTACCCATCTCCCACCACCAACGTCCCTGGTTCTCTCCTCCCTCCCCCCAGCCCTCCTCCATGGCAGGTTCTTTATCTCTTTCCCTTTTTCTCTTTCTTTTTCCTTTCCCTCCAGACTATGGATTACAGAACATACATTAAAGGGTTGTCATGTGTATCTTTTTGCCTCTATTTAATGCTCAGTTCTAGGTTGGCATTAGTACCCTTGACAATTGTTAGCACACTGTTCCATTTTCTGTCTTACCTAGCCTCTGACTCCCACACGTTTGTTATAATTTCCACCTTTGACAAGACCTCCTGATATATGTTTCACTTGACCTTGGATATTGGTATCATAATATGTACATATATATTTATGTCATGCAAATAAATGCAGTCATTCTGTATCTGTCTCTCTCCTTCTGGCTAATTTCACTCAACATAATCTTCTCCATGTCCATCCATTTATAGGCAAATTTTATAACTTGATTTTTCCTAACAGCTGCAAAGTATTCCATTGTGTAGATGTACCAAAGCTTCTTTATCCAGTCATCGATTTTCGGGCACTCTGGTTGCTTCCAGATTCTGGCTATTGTGAATAATGCTGCTATGAACATAAAAGTAGGGATGGTGTTTGCGCTGCGTATTTTTGGTTTTCCAGAGTAGATTCCCAGGAGTGGTATGGCTGGGTCAAATGGGAGTTCAATTTCTAGTCTTTGGAGGAATGTCCATATTGTTTTCCCAAAAAGGCTGTACCAGCCGGCATTCCCACCAACAATGGATGAGTGTCCCCTTTTCCCCACATCCACACCAGCACTTGTTGTTCTTGCTCTTTTGAATATGTGCCAGTCTCTGTGGTGTAAAGTGATTTCTCATTGTTGTTTTGATTTGCATCTCTCTGATGATTAGTGATGATGAGCATTTTTTTCATATGTTTTTTGACATTCGTATTTCTTCCTTGCTGAAGTTTTTGTTCATTTCTTCTCCCCATTTTTTGGTGGGGTTGTTTGTTTTCTTCTTGTAAAGTTCTACCAGTGCCTGATATATCCTGGATATTAACCCCTTATCAGATGGGTATTGGGTGATCACATAATTTTTATCTTTGCCTTGTTGATGTGGTATATTAACTAGCTTATATATGTTGAACCATCTTTGAATTCTTGGAATAAATTCCACTTTGTCATTATGTATGATATAATTTTTACTATATTGTTGATTTTATGTTAAAACTTGTTCGGTTTTTTGGGCCTTACCCTAACCCAGTTGTGCTCAGACAGGGCTTACTCCTGGCTCTGAGCTCAGGAATCACTCCTGGTGGGCTCAGGGGGCCATATGGGGTGCCAGGGATTAAATCTGGGTTGGTTGCTTTGGGTGGTGTTTGGGGGTTACTCTTTCAAAGTACCAGCTTTTGATTTCATTGATGTTTTGTATAGTCTTATTGATTTATACTTTACTTCCATTGTAATTTTTATTATTTTCCTTCTTCTACTTACTTTGGATTTTATTGTTATTCCTTTTCTAGTTCCTTAAGATGTGAGGTTAGATCATTTTCGAGGTTTTTCTCTTTCCCAATGTAATCTTTTTACTATGAACTTCACTGTTAGTACTTAACTGCTTTTGCAGTGTCCCATATGTTCTAATGGCTCATGTGGTTGTAGTCATTTGTTTACATAAATAATTTTAATTTTCTTTAACTTACAATAATTATTAAATAGCATGGTGTTTAGTCTCCAAAAGTTTGAGTTTTTCCCCAGTTTGTTTTTTTTGACTAATTTCTCCCTTTATAGCTTTGGGATTTGAAAAGACGCTTCTAGATGATTTCAATATTTATAACTTTATAAATACTTTTATGCTGTGACCTGGCATGTGGTCTATTCTGGACAGGAGTCCTTGTGCTCTGGACTGAACATCTACTCAGTTTTTGGCAAGTGTGGAGCCCAGTAAATGTCCATTAAATCCAACTCTTCCAGTTCCTCATTGAAGACTATTTCCTTGTTCAATTGTCCAGTGGTGAGTCAGGTATTCAAGTTTCTTGTACGATTGTGTTGCTGTTGCTGATTTTCTTCAGTTCTATTCATGATTGTTTCAAATACTTAACAAATGTCAAGTCTTCTTATGCCTTTTCTCTTTGTACATTTTAAAGCTTGAGATCTGCTTTAATCCATCCTCCTCTGCTTCTTCATTGTTAAACTTGGACTTTGAGACCTTTCTGGGCATGTGTTCTGTGATGGCACTTCCTTTTCCAGGAAGGTGTAGCCCAATTCTGTGCTCCTGGGTTCTCTCCTTCTGCCTCCTGTTCATCAGGGTGCAGAGATACTTATCCGGGCCCCTCTTTCTGTGGGTGGGGGTGGGTGTCTCTGCATGAGGATAGGTCCTGGTGACTGCAATTGAGTCTGTTGGCCTGACTGGGTTGCCCACCAGAAATCTCATCTGTTTCCTAAGTTCTTTCATTTCATAGAATTCCTCCAAGCCTTGCTGCCCAAATGCCCCTCGCAGAATACAAGATAATTTTTGGTGACAGGTGAATGAAAAGTTCAATTTAACTCATCTAAAATTGAAAGTGCATTAATTTGGAGTGCATATTGGGATAAATGAACTAGATGCCAAACCAATAATTTCATGATTATTATTTCTTAGAGGAGGAGAAATGTTTTGTTGTTGTTTATTCATGGTTGTTGTTTTTTTGTGGGGGGCACTGGCTTTGGCTTTTTGGGTCAAACATAGCAATGCTCAGGGGTTACTGGTAGCTCTACACTCAGGAATTACTCCTGATGGGTTCGGGGGACCATGTGGGATTCTGGGTATTAAACCTGGGTTAGCCGTGTGCAAGGCAAACACCCCTACCCTCTGTACCATCGTTCCAGCCCAGAAATACTTTCAAAAGTTCATGGAGAAAGATGAACTCAAGCAGAGTAAGAGTGTATGCGTGTCCCATGGAAGTGTGGTGAAGGACTTAGGGGCCTTGTTGCCCTTGACCTCACAGCCTGCCCTTGGGGGCCCTGCCTTCAGGAAATGAACATTCCCTGGACGGCCAGGGGCTCGGAATCCATACCCTGCCCTGGGCCTCTCCCTTGATCACAAACACTCTCTCTTGGATAAAACACTGCGGACTTTAAGTTTCTGGAAACCTGAGGTGTGTGAAAACAAGGAAAGGAACGCAGGGGTCCTTCAGGAGGCTGCTGGCCCAGGGTAGCCCCAGAGTCCCGCCTGCGTGTTTCCACTCCCCCCTGGCCCATCCCCGCACACACTGTTTCTGGATTGTGATTCCCCAGGACCGATGCTTCCCGTGTTAGAAACACAAATATTTGTTTTCTATTCTCAATATATATGCTGAACTTCCTGGTCGCCTCCCCCACAAGCCCTCGCTCCCCATGGAATGTTCAAGCCCCCTTCTGGGGAGCCCATCTCTGTTCCTGAAAAAAGTCCCTCCATGAATTTCTGTGGCTCTACTAATGAGAAGAGAAGTGATCAGAAAAGGCAGCTGTGTTCTGCGGGACCAGCCCATAGAACTGCCATTCAGAGACGGTGCTGAAAGGCCTGTTTCATGGGCCCAGCTGCCGCCTTGGCCAAGGCGCTGTGTGCCCCAAGCTTCTGTCCACTGGGACTCAGAGGGGTTCTGCTCATGTGCTCCTCATCCACCTTCTGCAGGACTCGGAGGGGGCAGAGCTGGGTCTCTCTCACCACTGAGCCCCCGCGCCCCCATCTGACCCTGTTTGGTTCATGCAGAGTTGAACCAGTTCATCATGAGCCCCTTCTTCGAATTCATTTCTTCATTTGCTCACCCAGTGCCCAGGAGTCAGCGGTGGCTCAGCACGCAGACCCTGGCTCCAGGGGCGTCGGCCCCCACTGTGGGCAGGTAACACACTTATGACACCATCTTGGAAAGTGACAGATCACCGTGACCATGTACCGTAGTGTCTCTGGAGACAGGGATCGAAAGTATACATGGTTGAGAGAAAAGAAATTAGGCCTCTGGAATTGCGGAAGGGCTCTGAATAATGAATAAAATGTCAGTGGGCAAAGTCAGTGGGGAAATGCTTCCGGTCTCTTTGCTCTCTGTAACAGGGGCAAAGGGGAAAGAGGTCTGAGTTCCAGAACCCAGTGTCTCTACCTTTGAGCTGGCTGGTGAGCCAGGCAAGCTAGGAACCTCCCTGGGCTCAATGTTCTCTTCCGACCAATGGGCCAATATGCTCAAATCCACTGGGAGAGTGTCAGAGTGATGGCTGAGCCATGAGTGGGTGAGACGGGAGCCGCCATCATTCTTGCTGAAGATCATGGGTAAGTTGTGGCCAGAAAACATATCTTGGAAAATGTGGCCAGAAATCACTTCTTAGAAAATGTACAACTTGGTTGAGGTATAATTTACAGAGAGTGGAGTGCATAGGCCTTAAGTGTTAGCAATTGCACCTCCCAGAAAGATGATAGTCCTTCAATTGTCCACTTTGGCCTCTTCTTGTCTCCTTCCGTGGTACCAGTGAGCTGCCACTTCCATCGCATAAACATCCGCGGAGGCTCAGAGAGGTCAAGTTACCTGTTTCAGGTCACATAACTGCAGCGGGGCCAGTAGCAGAAATAGATTTGAACTTCTACCTCCCAGGTGGCTCTTCCTGCTCTGCGCCATGAAACACTGTCTCCATTTGCAGCTGTAGGAACCACTTCTCATCATGTTCTTTTGTGCATGGGCTTGATTCTGCAGAGACGGCACGAAGAGATCAGTTAGCAGAGCACACATGCTCTCAGGGGTGAGACAGACAAGACCCGCAGCACTGGAAAGGCAGCCTGCATGAGGGAAGTGGGAAAGAGACGGGCACGAAGAAAGGCCATGAGCCCACATCCAAACCGCACATGGCGGAGAGCATTGGCTATACTCTATCCTGGCTGCGCTATCTTAGAGCTGTGTGGCTTCAGATAAGTTACTTCCCCTCTCTGTTTTCCATGGCTTCTGGGAAGTGGGAGTAAAACTAGCCTCACGGGGGTGTCAAGAGAATAAACTGAGGCAGCTCCTAGGATCTGCCCCTCCAATCAGCCTCTGGAGGTAGTCTATTGGCACCCTGCCCCCTCACTGCACCCCCAGCACCTGCCCCTCGTGCACCCCCAGATTCTGGAGGAGAAACTTGCTGAGGGTCACAGAGGTTGTTTGTCACAAACCAGGCCACTGGGCTCTCAAGTCCATGCTCTTCCCATGCTTCACTGCACGATCATTGCATTGTGTTTTTTCCAGTCCTAAAATTGGTTTATAACCTTTTGTTGCATAATCATGGCCTGGTAATAAATCTGCTGGCCACCCTGCTCCAAGGTAAACAGAGCGGCAGTGTGACCGCCTGGCTCAGGGATGCACATTAGTCTTCTTGCACACTGTAGGCTGTGAGGCCATCAGTGTGCGGAAACAAACCCTTTACAAACCGCTTGCACCGTTTCTACAGCGAGGCCTGTGAGGAGTAGATCCGGCTGGAAATGCTAAGCGCCTGCCCCGGGAACAGCTATGCTGGTGGGTAACTAAGAGCTGGGGCCTTATGTTGCAGGAAATGGCCCTGAAACGCTCGAAGAAGACGGGAATTTCAGATGGCTGGAAGGAGCTGAAGGTGTGGCAGTGAAGCAAACACATCTTTTATGAGAAGTGCTTGAGGACTCAGAGGCCAGAGGGGTGGACAAAGAAGATGAAATGTTGCACGTCCACACTTTACCGCCCTGTAGCGAATGTTCTCAAGTGTAATATTTTTTGTTTCATTTTTTTAAATTAAACATTTTATTATACCACCGTGAGATATACAATTACAACGTTGTTCACGTTTGGAGGTTTCGGTCACACAGTGTTCCAGCACCCCGCCGTCCACCAGTGCCCATTTTCCACCACCAATGTCCCCGATTCCCTCCCCCTCCCATAGCCTGCCTAAATGGCAGGTTCTTTATCTTTTTTCTCTCTCCCTCTCTCTCCCTTCCTTCTCCTACACATTGTGGGTTGCACTACATACACTTGGAAGCCATCATGTGCATTTTTTGCCTGTATTTAATGTTCAGTTCTATGTTGGTATCAGCCCTTTCGACATTTATTCACACATGTTCCCTTCTCTGTCTTACCTAACCTCTGACTCCCTCACGTTTGCTTTAATTTCCAACAAGTGTAATAATATTTTAACTATGGAGTATATATCAATAGCTACTACTGTGTTATTTTTTTTCCCCCCAAACCAGAAAAATGTTGGCTAAACTATGACAAAGAAATAGTGTGTGTCGATTTGGAAGATTCCGCTCTAACGTATATTCAACGAATATTACATTTAGTAACCAGTGACTTTTAAGGAATATAGGCCGATTAAAAAAAAAGACATGTCTTCACCTCACCATCACACACCGTTTGCTTTTCCAGCTAGGAAACTGGGTGTAAGAGCCGCGTCCCTGAGGCGGTGGAGCCTGGTAGCCCCGCCTGTAGCCCCCGCCTCGCTCGCCTGCCTCGGGACATGGCGTGGAGCTAAGGTACAAGCTACTCCGGTCATGACCTTGAAGGCTCCTTGAGCCAGAGGGGAGGGAGGGCATTTTGGCAGCCGCCCCTGAGCCTGCAAAGGCTTGGACAGCACCTGAGAATCTAGGTGCAGCTGGAGAACAGCGCTGGCCAGCAAAGGCAGGGGGACAGCCAGGGCGGGACAGAGGGAGGTGTGCCCGGAGGAAGCTTGCGCTGGCATTGCAGGTGGGAGAGGAGCTGGGCGGGGCGAGGCTGCTGGACTCAGGTTCCCTTGGCAGCTATGGCCCTGGAGGCGCCCATCGCCAGCACCAGAGTCCCGGGGTCCCTGGGGCAGCTCTGGTTGCTTTCACAGTACAGGAGCCCAGGGGTGGGAGGGGTCTGGAGCCAGAGAGCCGCCTCCGCTCTCCCGCTCACACACACCTCCATTCAAGCGGGCGCCCGCCTGCTGGGGGCGGTGGTCAAGGTGGGCTGGCCCCGGTGCGTGGGGGCCGCCTGGCCCCGGGCTGGGCGGGAGTGAGGGTGATAAGATGTGGCTGCAGCGGGGCCCTACAGCCGTGCCACCCTGCGGCCGCTGCCCTCCTGCCAGGACCATGGCGGCCCTCTCTCCCGCCCGCTTGCCTCTCTGCGGGCTGCTGCTGCTGCTGCTCCCGGGCCCCATGCGCACTGGGCCTCGAGCCGCAGGCCAGAGGTGAGGGGGCACGGGGGGGGGGGGGGGGGGGGGGGGGCGGTGGGGACTGGTGGGGCTCTCTGGGGTTTCCCAAGGCTTCCCCACTCCAGCATGGTGCGGGAACCTCGCCTGGGGTCAGAGGGCAGTCTGCAGAGAGCCAGTAGCTGCTATACGGAGTGTGTGTGTGTGTGTGTGTGTGTGTGTGTGTGTGTGTGTGTCTGGTGGGAGGAGTGGGTCTAGCACATACTGACTCGGACCCTCCCCCCCACCCCTGGGACTCCAACCCCTGCCCCAGAGTTTAATATGGGCCAAGGGTCCTCGTCCTCTGAGGCCTGTTGCTCCCGTGTGTATGGGGAGGGCTGGAGAGGGCGGCTCAGAACTTCTCACACACTGCCCAGCTCCGCCCCTGGCTACCATCTGCTGCTCTAAGGCAGAGCCATTGCCATTGCCACCCTGACCTCAGTTTACCCATTTGTAGTCTCAGCTTGGGGGAAATGAGGGAACCAGCTGCAAGGGATTTCTAACGTTCCTTCAGGAATTCTGACTCCTGGTCTGGGGCACAGAGGCTTTGGGAGGTCCCTGGACAGAGGGAAACAAGTTCCTCCAGGGCAGCCCCTCACGGCCACAGGATCAAGGACCTGAACCAGCTCCAGCACTTCCCAGAGGGCTGTCCCCAGCAGGTGCTGGAAAGGCATGCTCCCTTGGGTGGGGTACGGGGGCCCTCCTGGCTGTGAGGAACCTCTCTCCTGGCTGCCCTCGGACCGCAGCCGCTGCATTGCCATGTCGCAGCCTCGCAGGGCACTTCGGGGGGGGGGTTGCTCTGGGAGCGCCCCGGGGCTGAAACAGGACAGCTTGTGTTGTGGCCGGGCTCTGGGCAGCTGAGGCGGGAGCACTCAGCGCTGCTCCTGCTGCTCCTCCGTGAGGGGACCCGCAGTCAGCAGAGGAGGAAGCGAAGCTCAGGGAGGCCAAGAGGCATTGGGCCCCCACGTCCAGCGCCTCGATGACCTGGGCTGTGCCGAGGAGATTCTCTGTGAGCCCCACAGTCCGGCCCATGAATGGGGCCAGCAAGTCCGGCCAGTCCACCAGACCTGCGGCCCAAGACCCCTGGATGTTCTGTCCGTTCAGCCCCTGACCTGACTTTTCCCTCTCGCAGGGCACCTCTGCCGGCCCCGCCCACCGACCTGGTGTTTGTGGTCGACAGCTCCCGCAGTGTGCGGCCCGTGGAGTTTGAGAAGGTGAAGGCATTCCTGTCCCAGGTCATCGAGGCGCTGGACGTGGGGGCCCAATGCCACTGGCGTGGGCGTGGTCAACTTCGCGAGCACCGTCAAGCAGGAGTTCCGCTGCGCCGCATGGCTCCAAGGGGCGCTGCTGCAGGCCGTCAGGCGCATCCAGCCGCTGTCCACTGGCACCATGACTGGCCTGGCCATCCAGCTAGCCATCACCAAGGCTTTCAGTCCAGCTGACGGCGGCCGCACCAGGTCGCCCCACATCAGCAAGGTGAGTGCTGAGACCCCACGGGTGGGGGGCACCCTGACAGCATTGGCTCTCCAGACACCCCCTGCGAAGTGGGCATCTATGAGCTGGGGCAGACCCAAGTGTGAGGCAGGGCAGACATGGGGCTCGAACCCACTTTTGCCCACCTGGACCCCAGAGGAAACTTGGCTGAACTCTGTACTGGCTCTCCACGGACCTTGGCTTTCTGGAGGCGGAGGTCACCGGGAGCCACAGGGCAGGCCTAGAACACGGCACTCTCCTGCTGTGGATTCCTCCCCTCCGGGCCTCAGCTGCGTCCCCCAGCAAGCTGCTACTCTCCTGCCTCGGTTTCCTCCCGGTGTGGGAGACTCACGGCACCTCCTCACAGGGCAGTCAGGAGAGCTCAGCAGGCACCGAGGAGTCAGTGAGCATCCATTTATCAGCCTCAGAGGTGAGGGTGGGGAAGCCAAGTGGTATTTCCAGGGTCAGCGGGTAGCGCTGCAGGCATCCAGACAGCGCCCATTACCTGTGCAGGACTCAGCTTTGGGGCAGTCTGGAACCACCCCCACACCCCGCTGTCCTCCTGCACCTCCCCATGGGCACCCCACTCTTGCAAGCAGTACCTGGGGGCTCAGAGGTGGTAGCCGTGTTTCATAGAGGGGCAGGGGCGAGGGACCAGGGACTTACGGGACACGCCCAGGTGGCAGGTGGCAGGCGTGTTCTCACAGACAAGAACAGAGGACATAGGCTCCGCAGCCGTGAGGCGTCTCCTCAGGAGCCTGTAAACTGGGGGGGGTGGGGGGGAAGGGCTGCCGACTTGCAGTGGTCCTGGTGACTCTCATGGAGCCGGGAAAGGGGGTGGTGGCGCCTGCGGCAGTCACTTCTTCAAAATCCATCCTTGCAGGTGGCAGGAGAAAGCCACAGCAGGTCTTCAGTGCGGGGCCCAGGCCTCTCTGGAGGGGATCCATGGCACGAGGCATCCTGGGAATGCAGGAGCGATAGCCCAGTGGGTAGGGCGTTTGCCTTGCACGCGGCCGCCTGTGCCGGACTGGGTTTGATCCCCGGCATCCCATATGGTTCCCCAAGCACCGCCAGGAGGTAATTCCTGAGTGCATAGCCAGGAGAAACCCCTGAGTATTGCCGGGTGTGACCCAAAAAAGCAAATAAAATAAAATAAAATTAATAAAGGCAGCACCTTTTTTTGGTTTGTTGGGCACCTTCGTGACCTCCCCTGCCAGCTCCCAAGTGCAGGCGGGAGGCACCGCCGCTATAATCCAGCCTCTGCCTCCCTCTGCCGGCCAAGGGCAGAGCTGCAGGGCGGGGATGCACGGGTCCCGGGGGCGAAGCGCTCCTGGGGCGTGCCTGGGGGCCTTCGTGATCTGCCGAAATGTGGCCCTGCCACAGGGGACCTTGGAGGTGCTGGGCCGAGGGAGGAGACCCCTGAGACGCTAGTCGGGTGGATGAACACCTCCCCTTGTCTCTTTCAGTCTGAGTAAAGGACTTCCGCTAGGCGGATTCTCTTCCCCTGGGCAGAACCCAGGCGGGGAGATCAGCTCCGTGTGCGACTGGCGGTGTGACCCGGCAGTCACTGCCTCTGCGGACCTCAGTCACGGACCCGAGGCTCACTGGAGGGCTAAGAGCCCCAGGCCAGCGCTGGGAGCGAGGGCCCTCTCATCACAGGTACCCCTGCGCGCTGTTGCAGGTGGTCATCGTGGTGACGGACGGGAGGCCCCAGGACAGCGTGCGGGACGTGGCTGCCCGGGCTCAGGCCAATGGCATCGAGCTGTTTGCCATTGGCGTGGGTCGCGTGGACAAGGCCACTCTGCGACAGATCGCCAGCGAGCCACAGGACGAGCACGTAGACTACGTGGAGAGCTACAACGTCATCGAGAAACTGTCCAAGAAGTTCCAGGAAGCCTTCTGCGGTGCGCTGGTCGTGGGATGGACAGGACAGGGCCAAGAGGCCGCCTGTGGGCGGGATTTGGGGCGTGACTGTGAGCCAGAGTGGGTGGGGCGCCCACGGGGGCGGAGCCTAGGTCAGTCAGGGTGAGGCAGCACTAGCGTCCGGGTGTGCCAGGGCAGGGACAGGTCCTGATCCCAGGCACCGGTGAAACGAGCTGGTAAGAGGAGATACTTAAATCCCTTTTACGTGGAGGGTCCTTCTGGGACCAGCAGGGGGTGGGCACCCCGTGAAGGGAGGCTCTAAATACCCATGATGCCAAATCAGCGGTGATGCTCGAGGGTGCGAGGGCCAGGGCCTCAGACTGCAGATCCTTTTGCCAAGGGAGGTGGGCTTTGCAGGACAGGGCCGCCTCCTCTCTGTAAAAGGGTCTTATGGGGCTAGAGAGATGGAACAGCACATAGGGGGCTTGCCCTGTTCACAGGTGCCCTAGGTTTGGTTTCTGCACCCCATATGGTCCCCCAAGCACCGCCAGGAGTGATCCCTGAGTAAGAGTTAGGAGTCGGTCCTGAGCACAGCTGGGTGTGACCCAGAAACAAAGAGACAAACAGGGAAAAAAGGGCCTTAAAGGTGTCCTGAGCTATGTCAGTGGAGTCGTGGAGGGACCAGAGTGATAGTTCAGCAAGTAGGTGTGTGCCTTGCACGCGGCCAACCTGGGTTTGACCCCCGGCATCTCATATGGTCCCTGAGCACCGCCAGGAGTAATTCCTGAGTGCAGAGCCAGGAGAAACCCCTGAGTATTGCCGGGTGTGACCAAAAAGAAAAAAAAATGGAGTCATGGAACGCATGTGTGGCATCAGCCACCGCACCCGGTGTTTAATAGGGTCCACGTGCCGCCCTCTTTGCTCTTCCAGAGAACAAACTGGTTGAATGACCCTGGCTCTTGGGCCTTTGGACCTTTAGAGCAGGGAGTTTGGGCAGCCCTATCAACTTACTTAGGGATCTGAGCCTTGATGCTGTGATTCCGGCTCTGGGCTGAGGTCCGGGGGTCTGAGGCCCATTCAGTTGGGGGCTTCGGTTTCTGTGAGAGGGAGGGTCTGTTCTGGCCTTGTGTCTCCACAGTGGTGTCAGACCTGTGTGCGACGGGAGATCACGACTGCGAGCAGCTGTGCCTCAGCTCCCCGCTCCTACACCTGCACGTGCCGCGAGGGCTTCACCTTGAACAGTGACGGCAAGACCTGCAATGGTCAGTGAACTGGACACAGACCTGGGACACAGAGTCCGGGAAAGGCCCTGGCTACTCGCTACGAGCTCACCCAGACCTCTGTGCACTCTGCCTCTGGCCCCATCTGCCAAGTCGCCTTTCTAGAAGCTGGTGTCTGCAGAAAGTTCCCTTGTGGCTTGGATTCCTTTTCCTGCCTCTCTCTTTTTGTTTATTTATATTTGGGTTTGGGGAAATCCTTTAAAGGCCCTTTTCCCCACACCCAGCTGTGCTCAGGGCTTACTCCTAGCTCTGTGTTACTCACTCCTGGCAGTGCCCAAAGGACCAGGTATGGTGCAGAGGTTGAACCTTGTTCGGCCATGGACAAGTCCTTAATTTCTGTTTCCTCTCTCCAGC
This sequence comes from Cryptotis parvus, assembly GCA_021461705.1. Taxonomy (NCBI): domain Eukaryota; kingdom Metazoa; phylum Chordata; class Mammalia; order Eulipotyphla; family Soricidae; genus Cryptotis; species Cryptotis parvus. The sequence continues at coordinate 78,880 of JAJIBD010007092.1, read as the reverse complement.
TCCACTGGGTCCCTCTGCAGTGTGGGGCAGGGAACCACATCATTTTGCCCCCAAATCTAGGTGCTCCTCATCTGTGCTGGGATTGAACAGCGTTGGGAGTTAACCATCATAGAGATGGTTGACTCTCTATGTGCTCTATAGAGAGGGCTTCGAGGGCTCTGGGCTGCTCTCCAGCACAGAGCTCGGAGTGCCGCCGGACCCCTTGCCTGTGGGCAGCAGGGCTTCTGGGGCCTCCAGCTTCTGGTCTTTTCTCCCTCCCCAGTCTGTAGCGGTGGCAGCGGCAGCTCGGCCACTGACCTGGTCTTCCTCATTGACGGGTCTAAGAGTGTGCGCCCAGAGAACTTTTGAGCTGGTGAAGAAGTTCATCAACCAGATCGTGGACACACTGGATGTGTCGGAGAAGCTGGCGCAGGTGGGGCTGGTGCAGTATTCCAGCTCTGTGCGCCAGGAGTTCCCCCTGGGCCGCTTCCACACCAAGAAGGATATCAAGGCTGCCGTGCGCAGCATGTCCTACATGGAGAAGGGCACCATGACGGGGGCCGCCCTCAAGTACCTCATCGACAATTCCTTCACGGTGTCCAGTGGGGCCAGGCCTGGGGCCCAGAAGGTGGGCATTGTCTTCACTGATGGCCGGAGCCAGGATTATATTAACGATGCTGCTAAGAAGGCCAAGGAGCTTGGTAGGTACCGGCTGAGGATTCTAAGCGCCACTGCTGATGTGACGTGTGGCACAGCCCAGCCTCGTGTCCGTTCTCATGAGATCCATTAACCCGGCTTGACCAGTTGGTTTCTCCAACTCTCTCTTAAACCAATGACAAGACTGAGCCCACACAACCGTGGTTCGTTTTGATAGTCCCCTTGTAAGCTGAGCTTGAAACTTTTCCAGTTGAATGCTCCCAACAGCAAACTAACCGTTGGAAGGCAATTCTGTTTTGGGACAAGCCTGTGTCTGTTTTATCACCTATTAAATGAGGCCAATAATGGCCACAAGATGGATGGTTAAATGATATTAGCAAGCTCCCGGGAAAGGAAATAAGAGAGCAGAATCTCAGTAACTTTGTTTTCCTCGTTAATCTTTGTCCTAAGTGCTATGCCTGCAATTCCAGCAACTGCCACCAGGAGGTGTCTGGTGTTGGATGATCTGATTCCCCAGGGGATGCCTCTTTGGCTGGTGGTTCCGTGGCCACTCCTACTTGTTTTATTCCTTTGACAGGCTTCAAGATGTTTGCTGTGGGTGTGGGCAATGCTGTGGAGGACGAGCTGAGGGAGATAGCCTCGGAGCCCGTGGCAGAGCACTACTTTTACACGGCTGATTTTAGGACCATCAACCAGATTGGCAAGAAGTTGCAGAGGAAGATCTGCGTGGGTGAGTGTGGCCAGAGCCGGCGCCTGTGGGAGGCTGGGGTGGAGCTATCCTGGACTGAAGTTTTGGGGGGTAAAAAGCATGAGTTGACGTGGCACCAAGAGGTGGCAGAATCCGGAGGTGGGCTGGTTGGCATGGCTTACTCCGGGAGACACTGGCAGGGGAGGCCGTTCACTCGCTGCTGAATACTGAACCGTTAATTCTATTTGGTCTGAGTGCCATCCCCACTGGCAGGGGAGCAGACAGGTGGGATGGTTCCTCCTGATCCCCCTGCCCGGCTGACTAGCCTATTGGTTCCTCTGTAAGTGACATGGACCCAGAGTCAGACATGCCCAGGTTTGCCTCCTTGCTCAGACACTGTTGGCCACAGACAAAGGGTTTTACTTCTCTAGGATTTTACTTGTAAAATGAGACTAATGTCTTCAAGCCCAAAGATTGGACTGGGCGGGTCACTGAGATGACAGTACCCTGTGCATTGGGCACTTGTCTGAGAGGCCGTGATGGAGGCCCGGATAACACTCAGGGGCTCAGGGGTGCTTGGCACCCCCCTGGGAGCCCCATCTCAGAGCTCTCTGGTCCTGGGCCCCACTGTCCCCGGGCCCCATGATTCCGCCCTGGCCGGTGACTACCCACCTCCTCACTGCCCTCTTTCCTCTCGCTTGTCCAGAGGAGGACCCGTGTGCCTGCGAGTCCATTGTGAAGTTTGAGGTCAAAGTCGAGGAGCTGCTGCAGGCGCTGACCAGGAAACATATCCTTTCCCAGAAGCCACTGCGGCAGGAAGGAGTGGGGTCCAGGGGAAAGGAGGGAGTGGCAGGGGCCAGGGGACTGTGCCCCCTTGGAAAGCAGGGAAACTGAGGCAGGGGCTAAGCCTGAACAGCCCCCTCTGAATCCTAGACATACTTAGGAAAACCTGGTGCCTCATGGGCCCCTCCCCACCACCACCAGCCCCCCACGGCGGAACTCTGTGCCCGGCGGTCCGGGGCTCTCCGAGGGCAGCACACACTGGGGTGGACACACGCTGAGGGGTGAGAGGAAAGCCTGGAAGAGGGCACCCGAGGAAGCAGGATGGTGGCCGTCCCTCCTCCCGGCCACGCCTCGGTTCCGACAAGGCTCGCTCCTTAACTGCGCGCCCACTGGAAGCTGTGAGTAAGCTGACTGGCCGTCCTGGAGAACAGAATCATCTAAGGCGCGCTGCCCACCTGTGTCCGCCAACCCCCAAGCCTCATCTCCCGCACCCCGCACAGTCGCGGACACTGCGTCTGTGCCCTAAGGCCCCGCAAGCAGAGCGGGTTGGCCACGTTAGTGAGGGGCTGGGAGGGGCAGGGCCCCTGGGACGCGCCCTCCCCGCTGTCCCCTGCACCTCTTGCCCCTGCCGCGCGTGCGCCAGGCGTGTGTGTGCGCGGCGCTGTATCTGGGCACAGAGTGCGTGTATGGGAGTGAGAACACGGGGCATGTGAGAAGGACAGTGTTTGCATTTTATTTTTTCAGTCAGAAGCCTAATATATTCCTGTTGTTTTCTCTTAGTTAACCTTTCTTGACTGTAAGTGCTGTGAATCTCTTTCCTGATCTCCTCTCTTTGGGAGAACAATTAAACGTGATTTAACAGGAGCCCTGAATAGGTCGATGTTTGCCTGCTTCTTTGGTGGAGCTGGAGAACAGTTCCGTGAGGGTGGGGGGTACAGTGGAGGTGCCAGCAGGCTGGTCAGCTCCCGCTCTGCCCAGTCAGCCACAAACCGTTGGGCGTGAGCTTGTTTCCGCACTCCAGCAGAGGCTGTTTCAGATGGGGACGCGGAGCATGAGGCCAGAGCGGCTCATGCCGGGAGGCCGGAGGGAGGCAGCTGCAGCTGGCCCGCTCTGCTCGTGGTCACAGAGGTGATGGGCTTTGGCTGTGGTGCCCAGGAGCCCCAGGGGCAGTGCTTTGGGATGGGAGCCGCTGCCCCCACCCCCACCACTGGGCCGCTCCTTTCACTTCTTTTGTAGAACTAAAGCAGTTTTGCTCCAGGTGCAGTTTTGAAAATCAGCATGGGCTCTTCGCTAGGCTCCCCAGAACCCTGGGACCAGCCATCAGCTGCACGCGGACTCCTGTTACCCTACCCTGGGCGCGATATTCTGAACCTGTCTGGTTTTATGGATTGTTACGTCTAGATCTACATGGAAAGGTCTGTAAAAGGCTCAGACCGCCCTGACAATTATCCTAAGGGGAAGGTGGCACCCAGCAATACCCACACCAACCCAGTCCAGCCTCAGGGAGCAGCTGAGCCATTACACAGACCCCCTGGAGACACGGAACTAACTCTCACTCCTGCCCTCAACACACACACACACACACACACACACACACACACACACACACACTTTACAAGCTCTTTCTGGCTCTGGGCCCGGATTGTTCTCATCACCCTTCCTGTGGCCTTGCCGGCCATGGTTCCTTTCTTCTGAGATGGTCCCCAACTCCTCCCCTGGCCCCCCAGGCTGCCACGGAGGGACCCTGTCTCCTGGATGCAGCTGACTGGACATGGGTGAACACGTGGGCCGAGGCAGGCCACTGTGCCTCTTGTGTAAATTTGGTTGGGGTGGTGGGACCCAGCTTTCCTGGCCTTTGCCTTCCAGGTGTGCCCAGAGGCAGAGAGGGAGCTCACTCAGGGAAGAGGAACGTGACATTTTCTGCCCAGCTGGAGAGGTCTAGTGCTGGGCTGCCTCGGCTTTGTAGCGACCGGAACAAATTGCTGGTGCCCCTCAGACAAACCTGGGATTGTGGCAGCCCTGTGGGCTGGCCGTGCTCAGCCGGGCGGTTCTGTTCCTTGTCACCAGCTGGCCCATTGCAACAAGGTGGGACCCACCCACAGGGCTGCTCCCTCCAGGCTCTACTGCAGAGATCTCTCAGGAAAGCAAACACGTAGTGTGTGTGCACCCTACGTGTGTGTGCATGCATGCGTGTGTGCAGGTATGTCTGTATGTGTACACACATGCTCGGCATTTAGCCATTTGGTAAGGTCAGGGCTGAGGTTTTTCCTGTTTGCAACATTCCTGGAATTCCCTGGCAGAGGAGGTGGGGGTGTGGGTAGAAGCTGTGAATCTGCCACCAGGATCCAGCCCCAGGTGGGGTCACCAAGGCTAGTTGGGGCTCTTGGCTGCAGGTGACCTACAGGCCACACCGTCTGCAAAGCTGCCTGGGTGGAGATGGTGGGGCAGGCTCTGGTCGTGCATCGGGCCCACTCTGCCACTCTCTTTGCTGTTGCTTTGGGGTCGCGCCTGGCAATGCTCAGGGCTTACTCCTGGCTCTGATCTCAGGGAATGCTTCTTGCCTATGAATGAACCCAGGTGAGCTGCCCTCAAGGCAAGTGCCCTGCCTGCTGGACTGTGCCTGACCCTGGCTGCCCTTGACTAAGCTCTCCACCACGAGGGCCTCCGGTCCTGCAGCCTCTCCCACGAGAGCCCAGTCTCTGCTCGTGTCCAGGCAGCCTCGCACTCACCGAATTCAGACTCAGGCTCAGATGGGGCCCATGCCTGATGCCGTAAGGCCCTGCTGGGTAGGGAGGGCTGGTACCCCAGAAGGCTGATCCGTGGCTCCTGCAGGAGGGGGCCTGCGTGTACAGAACCAGTCAGAGGCCCTGTGTGGACCTGGTGCTCTGTGCAGGCCTGAGGGGCCTCTCAAGGCCCAAGTCACCAGGTTCCAGGAAGAGGGGAGTCACCCCGGGGTGGGGGGGGTGTCTCCAAACCCAGTCTCATCCCAGTTCCCACCACCACCAGCTGCCCGGTCCTCCTGCCATCCATCCCTGCACTGTTCCTGCTGTGGCCTCTCCACTCTGCCTTTGATTAACCAGACCTTATAAACACCTCCCAGACAGGGAAACCGCTTTTTCCTCAGCCAGCCTCCTCCAGCGCCAGCTTCAGCGTCAGGCAGGCGCAGACAGGCAGCAAGAGGCACTGTAACTGATAGTTTTGTTTTCCTGATGATTCTGTAGATAAACAGGGCGAAAGTAATTAGGATTTCTCTTTCTTCCCTTCCCCAGGCCTGCACACAATGGGAGTCTCTGGGCCCCCAGAGAACTGGTTACTGGGTTTCAATAAGGAGTTTGTCTTTGCAAATAGAGTTCATTAATGGATTTACAAAGGGAAGGAGAGGGCTGGGGATTGTTCTGCAGCTCTTCCTTTAATTACACCCTTTCTCCTGGACCGGCGCATTGTGAAAATGGGGGCAGGGGAGGGAAGGTCCAAATCCCACATCTGTTCCAACCGGAGTGCAGCAGTGGGGTGCTGCCCAGAGCGCCCTTCGTTTAATTAATTTATTATTTGGCTTTGGGCCACGCCTGGTGATGCTCAAGCGTTACTCCTGACTACACTCAGGAATTACTCCCAGTGGTGCTTGGGGGACCGTATGGGATTCTGGGGATTGAACCCAGTAGGTCATGTGCAAGACAAATGCCTTCCTCGCGTTGTACTAACTGCCACAGTTCTGGCCGCCGCTCAGAGCTTGCTGCAATCTGAGAGGTACCAGGTGTCTGCGGCTGGGGGTTCACCCCCTGTTACAGTCCTAGATTGGTGACCCCTGCTGAGTGATTGCAGCCTCAGCGGGACTGAGCCCACTCCCCGGCAGCCCCACTGTTGGGATCTCCCACAGGTGCAGGGCGCTAGACGTGCAAGCTCAGCGCAGACTTCTCGGTGGCCCTTTCATATGCTTGTTTCACTGCAGGGAAAGCCACCATCCCGGGTATCTCTTGTGAGGTTCTGAGCTGCAATGCTGGGCCCTGCTGGCATTTCCCAGGCCCATCGGCAGGTACACTAATTGGTTTTTCTTGCTGGGCGGCGAGCATGGCAGCCCCTGCCTCTGAGTCCACTCAGCCACACCGGGCATCACAGCGCAGACCAGATCCACTCAGACTCTGCCCTAGAATCTTCTTTGGCTTCCTACTGCCTCCATGATAAAGTTCTAGGCACACTATGGCCACAGCTGGCCAGGCCTGTGGGGTCTCTAACTTTCCTCTCATTCCTCCCCATGCTGTGTGGGTGACCCTGCTTCCCCATCTGTGAAGTGGACCCCGACAGGCCGAGATCTCAGGGACAGTGTTGGGGTTCTGGGATCTGAGAACGGCTGGTATCTCATCTCAGGCTGCTGTGGAGGAATCTGGCCACCAGATGGCAGGATTGGCCCAGGAATGAGGAGGTGGGCCCAGTTTTTTGAGGCGGGGCGGGGGTGGTTAGCTGTGTGATTACTGGAGCCGGGCTGGATTAACTGGCCCCTTCCTCCAGCACACAAAGGCGTCAAGGGGACCATGCCCTCCCTCCACGGGCAACCACTGCCCCCAAGGGTGTCACCACCCCCTGGTCACTCCAGCTCTGACTCCCGAGGCTCTGGGAAGGGCCTGGACTGGTACTTCTCTGGGCCTTGGGCCAGTCCACAGGCTTTGCAGAATTAGGGCTGGCAGTGTAGATGGGCAGGACATTTTTTCTGGCTTTTTGGGTCACACCCGGCGTTTTGGGTCACACCTGGCTATTCTCAGGGGTTACTCCTGGCTCTGCACTCAGGAATTACTCCTGGTGGTGCTCGGGGGCCATATGGGATGCTGGAGATTGAATCCAGGTCAGCCATGTACAAGGCAAACACCCCACGCACTGTGCTATCGCTCTAGCCCTGGGCAGGGCATTTTTTGCAGGAGGCAGAAGCTCAGTTTCTGTGACTGCACGGTCCTCTGGGTACTGCTGGAACTGCACGACCAGGTGTGGCCTACTGCCCACCCCCAAAAGCCCCCATTTTACAGGTTAGGTAAAGTGAGTCTCTGAGAGCCGAGAGGGCTTACAGTAGAAGCTCCAAGACAGGAATACAGAGGGTCTACCTGACAAGCCCCTGGGCCATCCTTTCCCCTGGGAAAACCCTGGTGCTACCCTGGTGTTCTTTGGGGCTTGGGCCTTCCTTAGGACCCCTCTAGCTTGGCCACAGCCCATCTGCAGCGGGCTGGAGGGCACCGCATACCTCACCCTCAGGTCTGTGGCTGTGGTCCCCCGGCCGGAGCTGGCAGGGCTGCTGCTGGCCAGAGCACGGCTCAGGGGCCCCCCACTCCTCTCTGCATCTCAGACCCTTCCCACACTTTCTGCTTTCATTTCTGCAGAAGCCCTTGGCTGGGGACAGGCAGCACCTCCCTGCTTAGCTGTGCGTGGATGATGCTGGGAATTTGCTCTCAAACTTGGGGCTCTCCTAGAAGACAGGACTGTTATGGGGCATATTTAGAGCACCCCATCTGGCATCCCATTTCCAGAGCCCACTGGGGCCTCCCTGGTGCTCTAATGCCTGGGGTGTCTAACTGCCCTTCAATGGCCTTGAGTCTTCTAGCTAGGTGAGTCGGAGCTTAGGACTCACCTAGGCTGGGGCCTCCCAGCAGAAAAAGAAGCTGCTGCTGCCCTGACTGGGCCAGAGAAGCTGCCAGAGCGGGGCAGGGCAGGGGAGGGAGGGCAAGGGGGAGGGAGGTCATGGTAGGGAGAGGGAAGGGATGGGAGGGGAGGGGGATCCTCAGGGTCCAGCCAGGCTCTTAGCAGAGAGATTTCAGGAAGATCCCTTCACCCCTCACCTCCACGAGCCTCAGTTTCCTCATCTAACGTGGGATGAGCAGTGGCAGCTCACAGGGCTGTGTGAGGGGTCACTAGGGTTGGCTGGCACCGACATGGTGCAGAGCCAGTGGCCAGCTATGCAGCGGGGCTGGTGGACTTAACATAGTTAGCCTCAGGGCCCTAGTTAACACCAGGGGCTGTTCTGGTGGGCACCCGGTCTCCCCAGGAGACAGGGTGGGTGGGGGACGGGTCTAAGTGCAGAAACGTGCATGTGTGGATGCGTTGTCGGGTCTGGTGCTTGCCATGATGTGGGCACTGCTGCTGGGGTGTGGCTCATTGCCCACCTGCCCCTATCTCACTCTGCAGCCTGACTGCCTGCCCCAGGGGCCTCTTGGTGAGAAAAGGTCCAGTAGGGCTGAGCTGAGTCACCTCCTCTCGCTCGCCCCACTCCCACACCTCACCCCTGCGCACTGCAGCCAGAAGGGCTCTGCTCTCTCTCTCTCTCTCTCTCTCTCTCTCTCTCTCTCTCTCTCTCTCTTTCTCTCTGGGATCTCATCAGGCAGTGCTCTGGAGCTACGCCTGACTCTTCCTCAGAGGACCATGAGGTGGTGGGGTTGAATCTGGGGTAACCAAGCTCTCAGCCCCAGAGGTGCCTTCCGGAGAGCCTCTGACCTGCAGGCCCAAGTCCTCCACGGCTCCACGCTGCGCTGGGATCATGCCCTGCCTCTTGGCCCGGACTTCAGAGCTCCGGGGTCTGGCCTGTCTGCCTCCAGGCTGCGCCTTTCTCCCCGACACACCTGGATTCGCACCGTCCCCAGCTACAGCACTGGCCCCCTTGAGCATCTGTCCCGTTAGTGCTCTGCCCCCTGCGGTCACACTCTCCTCGCTGTCACCTGCCGGGCAAAATGTCTCACTGCAGACATGTTTCAATCTGTCCCCCTTTCTTTTCTCTGCCTCCCTTCCTCCTGAGACAAGGACCACCGACAGGACAGAGACCAGCAAGCTCCTGACTGGAGCACGTGGTGCTAAAGAGTGTAGCCTGAGACAGGTGTTCTCTACTGTCAACTGTCCCCGCCACCCCATCACGCTGTCCCAGTGTCGCTCTGCCGGTGTGCCCAAGCTGAGCTCCGCTTGCAGTGTTTCTGCATCTTTCCTTTGCCGGCTGTATTCCTGCAGGAATCTCCTGTCCCAGGGCCGAGCTCCTGCCTCCTGTCCAGGGTGTCAGTGCCTGCTTGGCTTGTGGCTGCTCCTCTGAATCGGAAGAGCCCATGGACACCAGCAGGACCCCGGGGCTAGCAGCACCCCCTCCTCAGAGATTAGGCTCAGACCCCCCAGGTCCAGATGCTTCTCTGTTCTCCAAACACCCCATCCTGCTTGGCAAAAGAAGAAACTGAGGCTGGGAGAGAAATGCCCCAAGAAGTGAGAGAGCCACAGTTTAGCCTTCGTCATGCTCAGTCAGGCGGGGCCTTTGGGGTACTGACCGCCCTGTCCCGGCCCCTGCTCTGTGCCTGAAGGGCCTATGACACAGTGCAGGGAAGAGTCCTGTGAGCGGCCCGCGCCACAGAGCTGATGAAGGCAGTGCATCACCTCAATCTTCTCATCTGAGTCATGGGGACGTGCACAGGGGCTCACTAGGCTGCTGTGAAGAGGACAAAGGACCAAGTGAATGGATGCCCATCGCTGGGCCAGGGATCAGGCTCAAACTCTCTTTGTTTTCCTTCACCCCCACTCTCGCAGCCCCTGCAGCCCCCCTGCAGCCCCTTTTCTCGGCCATGCCTGTGCACAGCTGTGTTACCAGCTGCCTCAGTGCTGGGCCGGGAAGGGCCTAGCATGGTGGTCCGAAGGCCGGGTTCCCCTGGGAGGCAGGTGCGGGCTGGCCCCCTGCGGGAGGGTCCATCTTGCTTTGCACAGGGCAGATGTGGGGCCACCCATTGTTCACACTGGCCAGGGGAGGTACAGGGGTGGTCAGGACACTCCAGCCAGGTCTGAGGGCCACAGAAGGTCCTGTAGGCCCCTGGTTTCAGCGCTCCTCACCTGCTCACATTCAGGCTCTGTGCTGGGGGCTGCACTCCAACCCAGGTCCCTGATCCTGACTTGAGGCCAACTTTACTGGACTTGGAACTCTACTGGGCCAACTCTACTGGGCCAACTCTACTGAGCCCTCTGTCATAGGCTGCCGAACCCCAGCCACCTGATGAGGGTGATGGGGTCACTGTGGGCCATCTCCAGGACTGACCTCAGTGGCAGCATCTGCCCAGATCCAAGCCCCTCCCACCTGACTGCCTCTTTCTTTTCCTGCTCGATTCTTTTTTTTTTTTTTTTGGGTCACACCTGGCAATGCTCATGGGTTACTCCTGGCTCTGCACTCAGGAATTCTTCCTGGCAGGGCTCGGGGACCATATGGGATGCCAGGGATTGAACCTGGGTTGGCCAGGTGCAAGGCAAATGCCCTACTTGCTATGATATCGCTCCGGCCCCAACCTGCTCGATTCTTTTCAGAAAAATTCAGCCACATCTGCAGGTCAGCTTGGTCAGCATCACTGAGAGCATGGCCCTGGTGAGCAGTGAGGACGGGAGGAGATGGCCCAGGCAGTGGGCGGGGCTGAAGACACACAGGCAGGAAGCGTGAGAGCAGGTGCCCAACTCCTGGTGCCTGAGCCGCCTGGTGGGCCTGGAACACGCCTGGGAAGCTCCCGCGTGGCCTCCCGAGCTGCGCCCAGCTATGACCATCAGGAATAAGTTGGGAGAAGACCCGATGGTGGCTGCCAGGACTTCTCTAGTGCCTCTTGAGGCCCCTAAGGTGGTGCAGGAATAAGTTACTCTAATGACCTGCCATGCCAGGTGGCAGCCCTCCAGGGAGGTCCCGTGAGGGCTGGAGAGTTCAAGGTTAACGCACTTGCCTTGCTCGTCACCAACCTGGTTTGATCTCTGGTGCTGCATGGTGCCCTGAGTACTAGTGGGATCCTCCACCCCCTCCCCCACTAGCTCTGAGTGCTGCCGGGTGTGCTGCAACTGCCCTCACCCCAGAATAAGAGAGGCCCATTGGTAGTTAAGCTGGGAGGGCTGGGGCTGGGCAGTCCCAGCTCTTTCTCCAAACTGGGTGGTTCCCTGTTTGTGTGGGAGAATCCTCCTCTGTGTGTGTGTACATGTGTGTGAGTATATGTTTGTGTGTGCGCATGCATGCATCTCTGCTGGCAGCTTAGCTTGGCCCATGTGGGGTCTTCAAGGATGTTTGACTTAGCCTTCATGGCTCTTGAAGAAAAGCTGGGCTGAGCAAGGTGAGGCTGAGGAGCAGAGGAGAGTGGGGACTCCCAGGGACTCCTCTCAGTGTTGGGAGAATCGGTGGAATCACTTTTTCTAAAGATACAGAAATGTGAGTCGTCCAGGCTCTCCCCATCTTCCTGCAGACAGCTGGGGCTTTTTAGATCTGTCAGCGCCATTCACAGCATCTGAGCGGCAGAGTCCCAGAATTAGCTCGTCTTTCATGGACTCAAAGATACGTTTTATAGAATTGTTGAATTGCAGGATCTGAGCATCTTGGCTTTTTACCGAATCCTAGAATTATAGGATCACAGATGCAATCATGGGCTCACAGCCCCACAGAACCTTCGGATTTAGGAATCTCTACAAAAGACTTGGAACAACAGGGAATCAGAGAGTCAGCTCCGAGTTGAAATGGAAACCTTGGAGTCAGGGTATTAGCAGAGGAGATGACCTTCGCCAAACTCCCCCTTGTCCCACAGGAACTTGTTCTTCACTGGCTAATCTCTTTCAGGGACAGGCAGCTTGTTACCTGCCAGGACAAAATCTCTCTGCAGACATATCTCAATCTGTCTCCCCCTGCCTGCTTCCCTTTATCTACCTGGAAGAGGGGAATGTGTAGGACAAGTATCATAGAACAAGACAGAGACCAGCTAGCTCCGACCAAAGCACATGGCGCTAGAGAGCATGGCCTGAGACAGGTGTACGGCCACGCAGCTGCCATCAACAGCCACTACTCCCTTCTGAGCCTTGCCCGGGCACAGCCAGCCCTCTGCAGCCTCCAGCCTCATGCCACCCCTGCCAGCTCTGCCCTGGAAACAGTCATGGCAAAGCAAGACCTGCTTCCAGACAGATCCCAGCCAACAAGAGGGATGGATTGATGGCAAAGCCAGCACCATCTGATAGCAGGAAGTGGGCTTTAGAATTTTGGGTGTCAGCTGAGATGGGGGGCACAGAGAAAGTCTGGGTCTGTCAGTGAGCTTCGGCCTCGGCACCCACTCTAGGCACAGTGGAAGTGTAGGCCCTAGGCACCTCGTTGCGAGTTCCAGCCATGCCTCCATGTGCTGTGTGATCTTGGGCTTGTTCCTAACCTCTCTGGGTTTCCGTTTTCTTTCTCATGAGCCAGAAGTAAGGGGACTGTTTCTAGCACAGTCTCAAACCTTGTTCCCTCAGCAGCCTTGCCTCTTGCCGCCCTCTAGATCACAGCCACTGGCTCAGGGAACTTGTTCTTCCTTGCTCTCGCCCCTTCGCTCCACTCATTTATTTATTCAGGTACATCATCCCTGTTGCTCCCACCTCAGTCCCCCTTAGCATCTGGGCAGCCTGGACTGCTCACTGCTGCCGGCCCTTCTCTGGCATAGGGCAGACCGTCTGGGCCCCAGAGGGAAGGCTGAGTCAGGGCTGGGGAGCCTCTGCTGGTTTCCATCCACTTAGAGGTCCTGGAGTTGAACTTGTCCAGGGTGGGCCTGTCTATTGGCCTTAGCACCTCAGGGCCCCTAAGTCTCCCTATTGCTTCCCCATGACTGAGTTGGCGGAGTGTCACTCTTACCTGGTGGGCCTTGGAGGACTTATCATAGCAGCCATCTGGAAGGGTGCCTGTGGCTCAAAGAATTTCCTGTGTGGGCTGGGGCAGCACCTGGCAGCAGCCCTGGGGGCCGGCAGCTCGGGAGAGCTGCTGAGAATCTCAGGCTGTTACTCATGGCTGTGCCTTTATTGACTGTATCAGGACACAAGAACACAACACAGCGAACTCTTCTGTCTGAAGGTTATAGATTCCTTTTCCTGTCAACAGCTCACTTCTGAGCTGGAGTAGGGGCTGCTGGGGGAATTTCAGTCTGCTTTACTGACCCAGAGGAGATGAGCGTAGTTAGTGGATCCTGTTTAAGTGCTTCCCTGCAGCTCATGTCTGCTGCCTGGCTGCACTCATTAGTTTGTTTTATTGCCTAGACCTGAGGCTCAGGAGCTACGGCATGCAGATGGATGCAAATGACCAGAGAGGTGGGTTCCCCAGAGCTTGGCGAGGTTCTCTGGTTTCTCTGCTCACCCCCTTTACAACCTTCCTGCATTCTCAGAGGGCAGGAAGAGAGAGAGAGAGAGAGAGAGAGAGAGAGAGAGAGAGAGAGAGAGAGAGAGAAGAGGAGCAGGGGTCTTCAAGATAGCAGCCCTGTGCTCACGTCCTAGCCCTCTCTTGCACACCCCTAGGAGTGGCGTGCCTCGGGATGGGGACCTCAGCAAGGGCAGGGCTGGGGTCCAGGAAGCAGATGCTCAAAAGTTAGAAACATGCTGGTGGAGACGCCAGTGTGGAAGACATCTGAGTTGGGCCAGGGGAGATGCGACTTGAACTGTGAGCTGAGGAAGGAGCTCCTGCCCCCTTCCCCAGTCCTGACTCTACTTCCTGTCCTTCTGTCCTTCAGTCTGTGCTTTATGCACGCACGCCACGCACGCACACACACACACACACACACACACACACACACACACACACACACACTAGCTCTTTGGGTGTGAATGAGGGGTGAGAAGGACCAAAAATTAGAAATTGAGTACCTTGAAAGAATCAATGGAACTCCCCCTTCACACTCCCAAGCCCCACAGAAACCCAGACAACTGATGTTAGAAGGCAGCCGAGGTGGGCTAGACATGGAGCTAAGGCCTGGAGGGGGCGGGGGTGTACGGCTGCAGGGCTCAAGTGGTTGCATCAAGGACTCATCTAAAAGCTTGTGCGAATCATAAAATGCCTCAAAGAAAACTGGGGTGATGAGCTCTTGACATCAGGCTGAGTGATGCCTCTGCAGATTCAGCCCCAACAGCCAGGGAAACAAAAGAGCATACAAACAAATGGGCCTAAATCAAACTAAAAAGCTTCTGCATAGCCAAAGAAGTCATCATAAAAATGAAAAGGCAGCCGTCCTGAATGGGAGAAGAGATTTGCAAACCATATGTCAGACAAGGGGTGGATATTCCAACAATATAAGTGAACACAGCTCAGTCACAAAACAACACTTTACAATATTAAAAAATGAATAGGGGATGTACGTAGGCATTTCTCAAATGAAGGCATTCAGATGGCCACCAGACATAAGAGAAATGTTCTGGGTCACTTATCAGGGAAATGCAGTGGGATGTCACCACACGTTGGTCAGAATGACTGTTAGCAAAAGGTTAGGAGTGTGGGTGAGGGTGTGGAGAAAGGAAATGGTGGTGGGAGCGACTTGGTGGGGTACTATGGAGAATGGTAGGGAGGGTCCTTGAGAAACGCAATATGGAGCTAGTCTAGGATCCAGTAATGACATTTGTAGATATTAATCTAGAGACCCAGAAGACGCTGATTGAGAAGTTGTGTGTGCTCAGTCTTTGCAGTAGCTGAGGTCTGGAAACAGCCTGAGTGTGAGGGCGGAGTGGCTAAAGTGGTGTGGGGTGTGTACACAGCAGAGCGCTGTTCAGACAAAGGCGGGGAGGGGGCCTTAGCGGGCACCCAGGGCGACAGGAGTAGCTCTCAGCCCCAAGTACTCAGGGCTTGGGGTCCCCGAGAGGGGCAGAAGCGACCCCACCTGAGCTGCCTCACTCCCAGAGCTGGGGCTGGTGGGGGCTGCCCACCCCAGCTCCCACATTCAACTGTGGCCAGAACATGGGCAGGGGCGGCCCACATCCTGCAGCTCCTGGAGGGACAGTGCTTCTCGCCCAGAGGCTCTGACCGCGGTGGCGTGGGCCCTGGGCTGTGCAGCTGAGCCTGCTGGTAGACAAGCTCTTCCTGGCCCCCTCACCTGCATCTCTGTGGGGCCCTGGCTCCACCCCTCTGGCTCCCCACACCCATTTTCTCCTCCTCCAGAGGTCACATCATTAAATCTCCCCCAGGTCTGCTCTGCCTCCAGTTGCTGCTGCATGAGGGTCCTGGGAGCTGAGGCCACGGTCATAGCCAGGCACCAGCACCTTGGAGGCACCCTTCCCTGCACCCCACTTGCTTCACCGTGTTCCCTCTTTGGAGCATGGGGAGCCCAGCTAGGGGGACTCTGAGAGGCAGCACCCCTGCAGGAGCACCCCCTCCCCACCAAGTCTCAGAGCCAGGGCTCAAGGTAGTTAAGGCCGAAAACAGGCTCTAAACCCAGATCAAATGTGTCTGACTTGGGACCTTGGGTCCAGGGACTCCAGCTCTCCAGCTCCTGTGAGACCCAAGCAGGCAGGTACTACTGCACATACAGACTCCAGCAAGGCAGGCAGGAGCAGATGGCCACCTACCCACCCCTTCCCAGGACATGGAGCCCTGAGTGTGGAAGGAATTGAAGGTGAGCAGGAAAGGGAATGGGGGAGGAGGCGGCCACAGCTAGTGCTGTTTGAGTCTGGGAGGGGATTGTGCGCCAGAAACCACCTTGAGGGCTGGAGGGTACAATGGGTAGGGAGCTGGCCTTCCAGGTTCAGTCCCTGCACCACATATGACCCCTTATCCACACCAGGACTGTTGGGTGTGTCCCCAATACCCAAGAAAAGAGCCTGGTGCCCTTGCCGGTGTGTCTGTGGCAGCACTGCCAGGGGTGTGGGGGATGAGGATGACATCGCCCTCCAGTTCCTTCAGCTCTGGCCACCTGTGGTGTGAGGGTGCCGGCAGTGGCATGTGCCACAAGCTTGTCCAGCTCCGAGCCCACACATAGGTGCCCAGTGAAGACGCGCCATGAGTCAGCTCCTCTTCCTGCTCCTCCACAGAAGAGGCTTTAGCGGGCCTCGAGGTGCCCTGTGTGGGTGGGTCCTCAGACCCACAGCTGTCAGAGACATCCTCCCTCTCCCATGTGGCTGCTCCCTGGCCTCAGACTCCTGGGATTGACAGCACCGTGTCCCGCTTGCTGACGGGTCAGGTGCTGTGGGGTGCTGAGGCCACACTGCACCGAGGTCCCTCTATCCAATCAATGGAAACACACCTAGAAGTGAGCGCTGGGTAGCGGAGTAGCCGAGGAAGGTTCCCTAATGAAATACAACACTCAACTGGGTGTTGTGTGGGGCTCTGGGCCCTCAGATATTGCAGGTGGGGCTCAGGAGAAAATGATGTAAATGGGGCCAAGATGTAGGACAGAGGCCACAATGAGAAAAGACAAGAGGGGCTAGTCTGCAGAGGAAGGGGGAGCCAGCAGGACTCGAACTGGGGCTTCCTGGATCAATAGAAGCTGGCCAGGTGCCCATGGAGGGACAAGAGAGCAAAGCAGAGGATGAGAGAGCAAAGTGGAGGCAGGAGCCGCGTGCCTGAGTTGTGGCTGGCCCGGGAGGGCGATGCTCACACGCAGGCTGCGGGGTCTGTGGTCATCACCGTGCTTGATCTGCTTTTGGCGCCTCGCTGGCCACTGCAGGCTGATGCCAATGCTGGCCAGCTGCCCTGCAGGCTCCAAGCCCTGGTCCTGGACGCTCATGTCCAGGTCACACACTTTGCTGCCTATGGGTCAGATCTGAGCCAGCAGTGGAGGCTCCGTATCTGGGCAGAGGCTTGGCTGTGATCCCTCACAGAGCAGGGGCTAATCCTGGGGTGCTCAGGAGAATCTTAGGTGCTGGGGCTTGAACGTGCACTTCATGCTCTATGGCCCACTCCCAGGCTGTTTAGTGCTCCTCACCCCCACTCAGCCACACTCAGCATCAAGCTCAGCTCCTGGACACACAGTGGCTCCTCCCATCGCTGGTCATAGACACCCTGGATGGTCCTTGCGGGTGTGTTTTGGTTCAGCCAAATGGGAGAGTAGTGCAGAGTGACGGAGGCATAGAGCTGGACCCTTGAGTCCCTCCACTGAGAGCCGGGGGCCTGTCTGGACTGTCCCTGCTTGGCCCCAGCTCAGCCATGATGTGTGGAGGGGCCACCTGGGGAATGTGAGCCCCTGCCCCTGGCCACACTCACCCAGGCTGGGACGGGCGGGTGTGACATCACCAATTGTACAGGTTCCATGGTTCACTCAGTGCCACTCACTGTCTACTTGGGTTGTCAGGGGTCCCCAGGCCCCCAGAGCAGCTCTTCTTCTTCTTCTTCTTCTTTTTTTTTTTTTTGCTTTTTTGGGTCACTCCCGGCAATGCTCAGGGGGTTCTTCCTGGCTCTGCACTCAGGAATTGCTCCTGGCGGTGCTCAGGGGACCATATGGGATGCCGGGATCGAACCCGGGCTGGCATGGGCTGGCCGTGTGCAAGGCAAACGCCCTACCTGCTGGGCTATCACTCTGGCACACCAGAGCGGTTCTTGAGGAAGAGCATGGCCCTGCTGGCGGTGTACCCACCAAGAGACCCCACAGGACTGGGCTTACGCTCAGAGCTGCCTTTCATGGCTCTTTGTGGTCTTCACTTTCCGAGCCTCAGCTGCCTTCCCTGTTCAGGTACAGGCACAGGGGGCAACTGGCACAGAGTGGGGCATGCACCAAGCACCGGTAGGCACCCAGGAACCACAGTGCTATTATTATTCTAGCAGAGGTTTCTCTTCCCGGTGGTGGTAGTGTGGGACCTGACCTGTCTCAGAGTCCCTGGGGTTCGTGTGTACTGGGCGTACCACTGGCTACCAGGACTGTGTGTGTGCTTGTGTATGCATGTGTGTTTGTGTGCACATGTGTGCACGTGTGTACATGAATACATGTGCATACATGCATGTGTCCCCTGCACAGCTGCATGAAATCCTCCCACACCCCCCCAGACCCAGGCACTCCCAAGGATGGAGTATTTCTGGAATTCCCACTGCCTTCTCCCTCGTCATCCATTTCTGCCTGACCTCAGCTTTAAGTACCAGCTTGTCTCTGGCAGAACTGACTGCTAAATGCCAGAGAGCGGGCATCCCGGAGGCCCTCACTCCCACTTTCATCCGCTGGTTTTCTGGCTGCAGCCCTGGCCCCATCCTAGAGAAATGCCAGCACTCTGCAACCAGAGAGTGCAGGCAGGTGGCACGGGCCTCGTCACACTCCTCTCGGCCCTGAGCCAGCAGCAGGAGGGCTTGTGGCGCTCTGACAGCCTCATTTTACTGCACCTCTCCATGATCGGTCTTGGAATTGGGCAGCTTGGAGGTGTCACTGCCCTGGGTGGGCTCATGCACTCCACGTGCTGGAGCCTATGGCAGCCAGCATGGGGACTGGGGCGCCTGTGTCAAGGCAGCCTGAGCTGGGGCGCAGTGCAGGGCCCAGAAGGTAGATTCTGAGTGCATGAGATGTGCATGAGAACATTGTATAGTGTTGGTAACAAGCCTGCTGCAGGTGACGCTGTGTCCCAGCTGGACAGCTGTGCACTCTGTGTCATGATCGCCAGGCGGGTTTCCACTGCTCACCACACAACTGTTCCATGTCAGGTCTCACTCCAGCACAACCGTCCAAGCTTCCTTATGCACTTGCACCTTTTCCAATCTGGCCACTTTTGAGGAGAGGGAGAGGGTCTTCCGCCCTGATGGCCACCTTGTGGATTCCAGGGTCTCAACCCATGTCCACGTGTCTTCCAGGAAACACCCTCCCTCTGTCCTCTGCCTCCACTTGCTGTCCATGCTTCGCATAGACGGGATTTCCAGTGTAAACTAGTCCAGCTCCTCCAATCATGGGCTCATGCTCAAAGCACCATTTTGCACTTGCTTTTCTCCATCTGAGAATATTCTCCCGTGTGGATCTGACCCATTATGCTTCAGCAGCTGCCTGGGGCCTATTGTCAGCAGTGCCGCCTCGGTTTGGCTGGTTCTTTTCAGGTGAATGCTTGGGTTGTTTAGAGCTCTCTGCTCAGGCTGCCGGTGCTGCTATGCACAAAACTCTCCAATTTTCTATTTTTTTGCAGAAATTAATTTTGATTACACAAATGCTCTATACATATATTCTCTTTGTCACACCAGTGGGTAATTTTGATACAGAAAAGCCTCCCTGGGCTTCTCTCCTCTACCTTACCCCATATTTCAACCCCCTCTCCACAGTGTAACCACTTGTCAGGGTGTTATAACCCTTATGAATTTGTTTCCATCATTTATATAGATACTCATGCATTGTTTCGATTATGGGTGCTTTAGAGAACATCAAGGGTTTGCTACAAAATAGGACAATGCATCTGCCCCACCCCCTGTAGCACTGCAGAGATTTATGTTGTTGCACACAGAGCTAACCTCATTCTTTTTTAATATTTTAAATATATATATATGCTATATATATAGAGAGTAATGGGTAGGGAATATATATATATATATATATATATATAGAGAGAGAGAGAGAGAGAGAGAGAGAGAATATAATGGGTAGGGCACTTGCCTTATAGGTTCCATATATATATGGAGCCACTCAGGGATTATTCCTGATCTTCGCTCAGAGATCACTTTATCATGTGGGAAACCAGGGATTGAACCTGGGTTGGCTACACGCAAGGCAAGTGCCATACCTGCTGTATTTTCTCTTTGGCCTAGACTGTAGTCATTTTAATGAAGCTGTTTGTATGTTTGGTTCAGTGGCACAGATTTTGAGTGTGTGTGTGTGTGTGTGTGTGTGTGTGTGTGTGTGTTGGAGTATGGGGGCAGCCAGATGTGCTCAGGGCTTACTCTTGGCTCTGTGTTCAGGGCTCACTCCTGTCTGTGTTTGTCACCATATGAGGTGCTGGGGGTCAAACCAGAAGCAAGGAAAGACCGTTACATCCTGTACTATCACTCTGAACCGAACTGTGGGTTTGCATTAAGTTTCTCACTTTTTATTTCAGGACCACAGGGGGACTTCCAAGCAGAGCTCAAGAGCTCTGGAGGCCCCTCCTGACCGTTGCTGTCTAACTGGCCTGTGGTTCTATGCAAGGTGGCCCTGAAATTCCAGGAATTACCTGGTGGTGTTTTTGGGGTTTCCTGGAATATGCCTGGTGATTTCCGGGGACCATGTATTGAACTAGGATTGGCTACATGCAAGTTAAGCACCTGTATTATCTCTTTAGTCCATGAACTTGATTTTTTCTCTTGGTTTGTTTTGGGTCACACCCTGCAGTGCTAAGGGTTTACTCCTTATTTTTTCTTCTCATATTTATTTAATGTAAAATAAAAATTGCAATCTATGATCATTAGCATGTTTTAATTTTTTAAAATGAAATCACAGTGAGGCACATAGTTATAAAGTTGTTCATGATTGTATTTTAGTCATACAATGCTCCTTCACCTGTCCCAGTGTAAGGACTTACTCCTGCACTTAGGGATCATCCTGGTGGGTTCGGGGCCATCTGGGGTGCTAGGAATCAAACCTGGATTGGCTGTATGCAAAGCATATGCCCTATCAGTTGTACTGTCACTCCAGCCCCTGGATTTCCATTTGTAAGAAAAGAATTTCCCTGTTAATAGAGATCTAGATTCCTTCCTGTTTTTCTGCTCCCTATAAAGTTCTCCAGTCAGCAAGAACATCTCTGTGTGGCCCCTTGGGTATATCCAGGAAGGTGGCTGGTGTGGTGCCATAGATGTTGGGTTTGTCAGGCTGTGTCTTGGCTGGTCCCCAGGAAGCTACAGAGCGTCTATGCTATGAGTTCCAGGTGACTGCTTGTTGCTGGCGAATGAGGCAGGACTGAAGAGCATCTGGCCCTCTGTCCAATGGGCCACTCGATAATCCTGTTCTTGGACAGTTCCTTGCCACACCATCAATGCCACGTGCTCTCCCATCTGTGCCAGTGATAGAGAGATGCCGCCACAGCCCTGGGGGTGGCATGTGCGGCTGCTCTGACTTTCTCCCCCTCTGTCTTGTATGACTGTGGTTGGACCGATCTGTTATTTGGGTGTTTTCAGCCTGTTTCTATGAGTAAGTCCTATGCAAGGTGGAGGAAGAGTTACAGGAACTCACCGGCCACTATAAACCTCCTTTATGCCATCTGGGCATGGGTGACACAGGCCCCAACTCTCCAGGAGTCACTGTCACATGGGGATGGACATACACTAGATGGATTAGAAGCAGGATGTTGTGGGGACATGGAGGAGGACCGTCCAAGTCTGGGAGGGTAACAGAGCAGTGACTTGAAGGTGAATATCTTTACATGATTAGAGTGGCTGAATTTCTGCGCATGTGCCCACTCACTGGTTATTTATTTTTAACCTGCTCACCAGCTTTTGCCTTCATCTGATAGCCCTTTAGTTTTTCTGTTATTCAGACTCACCCTTTCAAAGTTAGAGCCCAAGTTCTCTGACAGGTATTACTCAGGTTACCCAGGTTAACTCAGACTGGCCAATCAGAGTGCAGCATCCCTGAGGAGGATGCCAATCAAAGCCTTCCCAGGATTTTCTGCTGGAGTCATAAGAGAAATTCCCTCTTGCTTTTGGAATCACAAAAGAATGTGAGTACATGCTTGCATGCTTGGGGTTACTTCCTCTGTTCTTAAGGGGTGTGGCTAGGTATAGTGGGAAAAAATGAAGACACTGAAGACATCTATGGAAAGAAGCTGAGATGAGAGAGAGAGAGAGAGAGAGAGAGAGAGAGAGAGAGAGAGAGAGAGAGAGAGAGGGGTGTCCTGGAGACACCAAGCTTCAGATCTTGCTTCTATTTTTATCGCTTCAAAGTGCACCTGAGCCTCTTGCCACCCCTGGGGGTGTAGCCACTTCCCTTTACAGGCTTCCAATGCTGAACTCTTTCCTCTGAGGCTCAGAGTTATGGTGGATGCTGGGGGGTGAGCTTGACAGACTGAGAGGCTTCAGGTAGGCCGGCTGGCTTCAGGGCCTCTGACTCAGCATCCCTACTCCAGTCTCTGCCTCTACACCAGTCTCTCTGCTGCTAGCCATCCAAGCAAACATGGCACCCTACTTCTTTTTAATTTGTGGGGGCAGGGCTCTCAAGTGCCATTCAGGAGATCCGGGGACCACACCCAGTGATGCTCTTTGGGGGCTGGGAGGAGTATGTTGTTCTGGGATGGGACCGGAGCACCCGTGACGTGGCCAACCCCTGTGCTCCCCTCCCCAAGCCTGAGACATGACATTCTTTCCTCAGACTCTTTAGTAGGTCCCAGTTTTCCCGTGATCAAGGGCAAACTCCTTAGCCTGCTGTGCTGGGCCCACAGACTGGAGCTCTGTGCCCTGGCCAGCCACAGCTCAGGTTCCAGATGTCCCCGCTACTTTCTGGCCCTGCTACCAGTCAACTCTCTCCTCTAGGCCTTTGCGCATGCTTTTCTCTCAACCTGAAATTCCTTTATTTCACCTTGTCCTTTGCCCTTCCCATCCTTCATGGGAATAACTCAGAGACCTCTTCTGGTTTGGAACAAAATCCCCCTTTCCCCGGGAAGCTGCCAGAGCTCTCCTCTTGAAATAGTTCGAGAAGCTCCAGGTAAAGCAGAAAGTTTCAAAACAAGACCGATCTGGACCCCAGTGTGACTGCACACTTAGGTGTCGCTGGGGTAATGCCTTCTCCTGTCTGAGCCTCAGTTTTCTGTATTGCAGATGGCAATCACTGTGCCCACCTGTTGATTATCAGGAGCAAGAGTGCGAAGGTGACAGTGTCTGGAGGAATCAGAAGTATATCCACGTAGGCACCATGAAGCCGTATTTCTAAAGCAACAGATCAGCAAGACCCAATCAGCAGAAATCAGTCTGACAGAGTTGTTCTTTTTCTTCCTCTTAGGTTGAAATAAACAAATACCTGCGCTATTGGGGGCGGGTAGGGGGATGGAAAAACACACGTGAAGGGCCACAACGTGCCCAGCCTGTTAAACAGTTTGAGCCGATTCATTTTCTCCAGAAAGCGCTTCAGTGCTTTTGTGAGATTTATTGCTAGGTGTTTTATGCTTTTTTTTTCCTGTGGTAATAGGCATCTCTTTTCTTTTGCTGATGCATGAAAATGTAATTCCGTGTTATAGATTGATTTTGTATCCAGCAAATTTGTTACATGTCTTAAATTTTTTTTTATTGAGGTGTAATTGACAAGTAAGATGGTGGGCTATTTATCATCATCAATGGGATGATTTGCTATATATATGGAGACTTCTTTTATTAATCATATTTACTTAGCTGTAGTTTTACATTTTCCACATAGACAGTTGTGTCATCTGCAGATAACGACTCTTTTGTTTTTCCCTTTCACATTTCATTTCCTTTTTCTCCACTTTCCTAGAACTGACGGTGGCAGGGGTCCTTGTTTTATTCCTGATTTCAAAGGGAAATGCATGATATTTGCATTAGGTTTTCATAGATGCTCTTTATCCGGCTAAGAAAACAGCCCATTCTATTTTTGGCTTACGAAAAACATTCAGTTTCATGAAATATCCTATTTCTAGAGCATGTTTGTGAAAGGGCTCTGAATTTAATTAGCTTCCACTGAGATATTCATGCAGTTTTGGTCTTTTGACCTCTTAATGAATTGATTTACATGAACACATTTTCTAATAAGAAACCAACCTTGCATTCCTGGAATAACCTCAATTTGGTCAGAATTTGTTCATTATCATGCATTACTGGATTTCATATGCTAATACTATGTTTAAGAATTTTACTTCTTTGTTGTTTTTTGGGGGGGTCCACATCTGGAAGTCCTTGGGTGACTGTCCCCAGTTCTGTCCTCAACAGGTGCTCTTGTGGGTACTCTGGGACCAGGCTGTGCTGGGGGGTGGAGCCCAGGGACCCAGCAAGCAAAGCATGTGCTCAGGCCATTGAACTCTCACTCAGGTCTAGAATTTTATATTTTAAATCTTAAGTGAAGTTGTTCTGTAATTTTCCATACTTGTAGTAGTAGTAGTAGTAGTAGTAGTAGTAGTAGTAGTAGTAGTAGTAGTAATAGTAGTAGTTTGTTGTTGTTGTTGTTGTTGTTCTTCTTCTTCTTCTTTTCATATAGTTCTTATCTGGCTTTGGTGTCAAGAATGGGAAACATTTTTCAAAGATTGGGTTGATCTCCATGTCTGCAAGAGTTTAGTTTTATTGAGGAAAGATTTCTATTCCTCTAGTTCCTTCATAATATGATACAATTATGCACAATTCAAAAATTTTTTTTCAGTAAGTTATTGTAAATTGTGTTTTATAGGAATGTATTACTGTCATCTACTTTCATTTATTGCCATAAAGTTCCTCCTGAAAATTCCATAGTGATTTATCTATTTAATCCTGGAAGCTTTCCCATCATTAATACTGCTGGGTGATTTTCTGGGTGCTCACTTTCTTTTCTTGGTTCAACCATGTCAGGAACTGCTCCTTTAAAATCTTTTTGTCTTGTTTTGTTTGTTTGTTGTTTTTTGGCCTCACCTGGCAAATGTTCAGGGCTTACTCTTGGTTCTGCGCTCAGTAATCACTCCTGACAGTGCTCAGGGACTATATTGGATGCTGGGCATTGAACTTGGGTCAGCTGTATGCAAAGCAAGTACCCAACAAGTTGTAGTATAGCTCTGGCCTTTAAAACCTTTTTTTCTAAGTATTAGCTTTTGACTTTGCTGATTGTCTTTATTGCACATTTGCTTTTCCCACCCCGTGCCCAGGTTTCCCCACCTATAGTAAGAGTAAGCATTTACTGTGCTTGAGATATTGAGGTGCTCAGTGTTTTTTTTTATTTCTACTTTATCATAATTTATCACTGATTTCACTTTTTTTTTGGGGGCGCTGCAGAGAGGGGAGGCTTTGGGTCACAGCTGACTGTGCTCAGGGACTATTTCCAGCTCTGTGCTCAGGACTAAACCTTGGCAGTGCTTAGGAAATCACATTCAGTTCCAGGGTTCCAACCACAGTTGGCCACAGGCCAGTACACAGGAGTGCTCCATGTACTGTCTGTCACTCAAGTTCTCTTTTCTAATTAGGTACTTAGTTCCCTCAACTTCTCACTATCTTACTGCATTCAACTTTTACTAATTGTGTATCATTATAACTTTTCAATATAGCTAAAGTTTTCCTTTTCCAGTTTTGGGGTCACATGTTCAGCAATGCTGGGGGTTACTTAAGAATTAGTACTGAAAGTGCTTGGGGGACCATATGGGAAGCAGGAGATTGAATCTGGCTGAGCCACATGCAAGCTAAGTGCCTTTCCTGCTGTTTCATACCTGCTGTTCCAGTCCCTGCCCCTCATTTTCACATTTTATTTGCTTTTTTTTTTGATGACAGTTTTGGGAATATGTTTTATTTCCTAAATTCTAGGGTATTTCTCCATCAGTTTTGGTACTGATTTCTGTGCCAAACCTTTGAAATCTGTGCCACTTAGACTTTGTTCTAGCACATGGTCCTGCCTTGTTTTGTTTGATATTTTCCTCTAGCTGTTTGAAGATGCCTACTTCATTTAGCAATACCAAGTCAGCCAGCATTTCTACACTGTTCCCACATAGCACAAGAACAGCAGAATACTCTGGTGATTTTCTCCATCTTTCTTAGGGTTCTTGCTGATCTTTTTTGTTCTTGCTTATTTATTTTAGCTTCTAAAATTATCTACTATCACTATTAGAGATGCGTGACTTTAGCGTGGGTTTCCTATGCTTGGCTTATCAGCAGCACCTAAGGACTATCTCTCAGTCTTTATATTGGGGTCTACTTTCCTTCTGCCTAAACTACATCCTTTAGAGTAAAAACATTTCCTTTGGCCTGAAAAAAGGCATGATGTTGAATAGCCTTTTATGTAGACAGTTCCTTCTCCTCAGCACAATGAGAATACTATAATGCTATTTCAGTGTCTCTAGCTTCCATCCCCACTATTGAAATAGTAGCCATTCTTGCTCTGAAGGCAGCTGCCTTTCCCCAGCTCCAGCTGTTTAAAAAACTTCTCTGTTTTATAATTCTGCTTTGTTGTCTATAATTAGGTCTCTAGGACTTATTTGTCTGGTGTTTGCAATTTCCTTGCGTATATGTCTCTCAGGGGTGGAGTAGGAAGGAAGTTCCCTTTGGCTCCCCCCACCCCCTTAGTTATCAGGAAGGTGGGAGGTAGGGGGGTGTGTGTGTGTGTGTGTGTGTGTGTGTGTGTGTGTGTGTGTGTGTGTGTGTGTGTGTGTGTTCTGGAGACTGAATTCAGAGCCTCATCCATGCAAGGCAGGAGTCCTACCACTTAGTCATATCCTGGGTCTTTTGACTGTTTTAAAATATTAAAATACTGTCTTCTCTCTCCTTCTCTCTTTCTACCCTTTTTGTATTGATTTTTTTTTGAACCCAGGGTCTTAGAATACAAAGTAGATGCTTTACCTCTGAGTCTCATTACTGGCCCTCTCTTGTATTTCATAGTTTTCAATGTGACTCTTCTTTAATTTTATCCGCTTTTTTTTTTTTTTTGCTTTTGGGTCACACCTGGCAACTCTCAGGGGTTACTCCTGGCTCTGTACTCAGGAATTACTCCTGGTGGTGCTCGGGGACCATATGGAATGCCGGGAATCGAACCCAGGCCGGCATGGGCCGGATGCATGCAAGGCAAATGCCCTACCCGCTGGGCTATCACTCCGGCCCCTATCCTCTATTTTTTTGCAGTGAAATTGTTCTCTTTCAGTAAGTATAGATAATTATCTCAACTAGTTCTTTCCCACTGTGTCTTCCCTCCCCTCCCCTCCCCCTCTCCCTCCCTCCTCCCTCTCCTTCACTTCCCTTCCCTCCCTTCTCCTCCCCTCCCTCCCCCTTCACTTCCCTTCCCTCCCTTCCCTCCCTCCCCTTCCCTTCCCTCCCCCTCCCTTTCCCTCCCTCTCCTCCCCCTGCCTTCCCTCCCTTTGTTCCCCTCCCTCTTTCCCTTCCCTTCCCTTCTCCTCCCCTCCACTCCCTCCGTTCCTCCTTTCCTTCCTTTCCTCCCTTCCCTTCCTTCCTTCCCTTCCCTTCCCTTCCCTTCCCCTTCCCTTCCCTTCCCTTCCCTTCCCTTCCTTCCCTTCCCTCTCCTTCTCCTCCCTCCTCCCTCCCCTACCTTTTCTCCTCTCTTCCTTTCCTCCCCCTTCCTTCCTTCTCCTCCCTTCTCCCCTCCCTCCCTCTCCTCCCTCCTCCTCCTTCCTCCTTTCCCTCCTTTCCCTCCTCCCCTCCTTCCTTCCCTTCCTTCCCTTCCCTTCCCTTTCCTTCCTCCCTCCCTCCCCTTCCTTCCTCTCTCCTCCTCCTCTCCTTCCCTCCCTCCTCTCCCCCTCCTCCCCTCCCTCCCTCCTTCCCTTCCCTTCCCCTTCCCTCCCTTCCCTTTCCCTTGCCTCCCTCCCCTCCTCCCCTCCTCTTCCTCCCTTCCCTTTCCTCCCTTCCCTTTCCTTCCCTTCCCTTCCCTTTTCCTTCCCTTCCTTTCCCCTTTCCTCCCCTCCTCCCCCTCCCCTCCCTCCCCTCCCTCCCTCCTTCCCTTCCCTTCCCTCTCTCTCCTACCCTCCATATCCAGCTTTGCTAAGGGCTTACTCCTGGCATGACTCCTGTGGGGGCATGGGGGGGCTTGACCTGGCTTGACTATGTGTCAGGTAATGCCCTACCTGCTGTACTACCTCTTTGATCCCTCTTCATATTTTTAATGGCCATATTGAGATATAATTTTCACACCATAGTTTTCCTTTTTAAAGTATATGATTCAATGATGTTTAATATCTTTAAGAGTTGTGCAGCTATCAAAATAATATATTTTTTTGAACATTTTTGGACGGTCTGGATAAGATTTTTTATTGTAGTTTTTTATTATTTTATTTTATTTTTATTTATTTAGTTTATTTTTATTTATTTAGTTTTTTATTTTATTTATATTGTAGTATCTTTAAGAGTTGTACAGCTATCAAAATAATATAATTTTTGAACACTTTTGGATGCTTTGGTTAAGACTTTTTTATTGTAGTTTTTTGACATGATTATAATACTGTAAGATTTCTGGCTTTGATGTACAAGTTAATGCACCTTTGCTAGTACCAAAATGTCCAAAGTCCCCCAGTGTGGTTTTATTTTAAAAATAATTGAGGTGCTGCTCCATCTTGCTCCCCACCAGAGTTACAGGTCCCACCCCTCCCCCCGTTATCACAGAGACCCCTACGTCCTGTGCCCCCGAACACTCTAATATCACTTTTATTGACATGTCTCAGGGTTTCTATTGCTCTGTGTCTAGCCTTGTTTGTTCACACTACAGCTGAAAACCAGAGAGGTCATTGGTATTAGTACTTTTTTCTTATTTCACTCAGCATGACTTCTTCTAATGCTATCGAAGTTGCAGAAAATGGCAAGATTTCATCTTTTCTCACTGCTGAGTAGAATTCCATTGCATACATAGACCACAATTTCACGATCTGCTCATCTGTTGTTGGGCACATGGGGGGGTTTCCTAACCCTGGTTATTGTAAATAATGCAACACTGAGCACAGGTGTGCATAAATCCTTTCAGATTCACTTTTTTTGTGTTCTTATAGCAAAAGTTCAGGATCAAAATTGCAGGGTCATATGGAAGCTCTAGTCTTAACATTTTTTTTTGAGAAGTCTCCCAAACTGTTTTACAAAGTGGCTGCACCAGTCTCTCTTTTTTGCAGTTATCTCTTTATTTTTCTTGATTTGCATGTTCCTTTTTTTTAAACTGGAAATTCCCTTTTATTTTTTAAAATTAAAAAAATATTACACCACTCTTAGACATACAATTGCAAGATGCTCATGCTCGAGTTTTGGTTCTACAGTGTTCCAACACCCATCCCTCCACCCGAACCCATCTCCCATCACCAATGTCCCCACCTCCCTCCCCCTTCCCACACCTCAACTACTTGGCGGGTTCTGTATATCTTTTCTCTTCTCTTTATCTCTCCCTCCCGCCTACCTTTCCTACACATTGTAGAATGCAGTACATTAAAGGACATAACTGTTTCCACTAGTTTGATGGACCGCGTGGTTGCAAGCGGCCATGCGTCTTAGGGGCCTCATGGTCAGCGTCCGGACAGCGAAAATGGCAGCTAATGTGGTAGATGAGTCTCATCTGGCTGCTTCCGGGACCCCCAGAGGTGATGGGCCAACACCCGAAACCCATCTGTCCTCCTGAGGACCTCATGGTCAGCTGAACTAGGGGAGAGCCAAGTTCCAGTTCCCCCAGCTGTGTCTGAGGCTCTGCATACTATGGCTGGTCACCCCAGGGCAGCTCCTGGATGGGGCTGCCGGGCTCAAACAAAATGGAGAGGGGAAGGGGCGACCCCAGCTCCATCTGACGAATTCCCGGTGCTTCCCGCTTCTGGGAGCTGCCTACCTTGAACTCATTTTGCTCTGTTAATCTGGTCTTGAGGTCAGCGTTCCTCCCGGGAGGGCTGTGATGTGCTTCAGCTTCCGGACAGCGAAAATGGCCGCTACTGTGGTAGGCGAGTCTCATCCGGCTGCTTCCGGGACCCCCAGAGGTGATGGGCCAACACCCAAAACCCATCTGTCCTCCTGCTGGCCTCATGGTCAGCTGAGCCAGTGGAGAGCCAGGTTCCAGCTACCCCAGCTGCGTCTGAGGCTCTGTAGATTTGCATGTTCCTGATGAACATTTTTTATATGCCTATTGGCCATCTTGATGTCATCTTTGAGGAACTATCTATTCATCTCCTTTCTCGGTTTCTTACTAGGCCCGTTCTTTTATCTGTTGTTGAGCTTCAACAGATTTATATTCCTTAGATTTTAGCCCTTTGATACATGATGTGCAAATCTTTTCTCCCAATTAGTGGGGTGTTTTTCTATTTTAGGCCCCACTATGAAGAAGATTTTATTTATTTTATTTATATTTATTTACAGTCATTTTTTGGGCAACATAGGAGTGCTCAGAGATTTCTCCTGGTCTTATTCTCAGGGATTGTGCCTGCCTGGCACAGGGGGACCATATAGGGCTCCAAGGACCATACAGGGTTCCAAGGACCAAACCAAGATTAGTTGAGGTTAAGGCAAGCACCTTACTGGTTGTAAGATCACTCTGGTCCTGTGCTTTTTAGTTTTATGTAGTCCCATTTGTTTATTTCTGCATGTTTTCTCTGCCTATGGGAAAATATTGAAGACTGCTCTGAGGTCAAGATCCTGGAAGCATTTGGATGCTTTCTTGGGTGTGTTTTATACAAACAGGTTTGATATCAAGCCTTTAATTAATTTTGAGTTAACTTTTATGTATGGTCTGAGACAGGGTACAAATTTCTTTTCTTTTTTCTTTTATTTATTTATTTTGTATCTACCTAGCTTTCCCAGCACCATTTGTTGAAAAGGTTTTCCTTGTTCTGCTTCATGTGCCTAGACCTTTTGTTGTAATTTCTCATACATCTAGGCTCTCAGTTCTAGTCCACTGATCTGAAAGTCTGTCTGTATTCGGCACCATGTAGTTTTGATTGACTATAACTTTATAAGCATCTTTTACTTAAAGTCTGGGAATTCAATGCATCTCATATTCTTTTTTCTTAGAATAGCTTTGACTACTCTTTGAGCTTAATGGTTCCATGTAACTTTTAGAAGAGTTTGTTGTGGGTTCTTGAAAAATGTGAAGGTAATTTTTTGAGGGGATTTTTGGGCCAAACCAGGCTATGTGTACTGACTATTCCTGGCTGTGTGCAGTGACCTCTGGTGGTGCTCAGGGAGCCATATGAGGTTCTAGTGATTAATCATTGTCCTTCAAACTCCCCATCTGGGAGATTAGAGAGGTCTTCTCTTTTTATTATACCACAGTGAAACATACAGTTACAGAGGTGTTCATAATTGGTCCTGAGTTTGGAATCTTTCTAGGTCTTTGTTGTTGTCCATTAGTGTGGCTGGGTATCTCCATTATTCCATTATGCCGAGCATTTCAGCTTCCTCCCAGATCCATGTCTGAGGGTGTCCTCACTGGGAGGGGCGGCACTATTTCCAAGGGGTTAAAGAGGGGTGAGGGGGCCGCAGTGAATCATAGGGGGCTTCATTTGGTTCACAGGGAAGCAGTAGGAGTGGATGCGTTAGATCTCCGTCTGGGTGGGGATGGGGACATGTTAAGGACTGTATAGGGCTTCGTCTGGCTCACTAGGGAACCAGTGGGGTTGGGCCAAGGCTTTGAACAGTTTTCTCACCTCAAAAATAATCCTTGCACTCATAATCATTTCCTTCCATTCAAATAGATAAATTTCTAGAATTTGGGCATTATCCTCATTCAGGGATCAACTTATTTTCCCAGCTATCTTTTACTTTCTTTCATATTTTCTTTCTTCTTATCTCTCCATACTTATTCTTCAATAATACTTCAAGCTCTTTAATATCTTCCTTGACTATTTCTAAATGGTCATTTCAATTTTTCTAAGATCAGCCTAATCAGTTTTTAACGGTATGTTATTCTTTGCTCATAGTTCTAATCGTCTCCTGAATTTCACCATAGTCATTAGGTTTAGCTTTAGTCCTGCTCATGGCTAATCCTGCCAGCACCTGTGAGTCTCTGGGGCTTTCTCTGTCTCTAGTTATTGTGGGCTCTTGCTCATGTGCACCACTTTCCTGTATGTCCTGGGTAACTCACTGTCCTCAAAGATTGTACCTTTCCATTTGTATTTGCTTCAGATTTTTGGCACGGGATACCTACCAACCAGAATCACTTCATTAAAAAAAGATGATTCATTTGAAGTTGTAAGAATAATACACATTTATTTAATACAAAAATTGTCTCCAGGTCTACTTGTGAATGCACTTAACTTTTGCAATCCTGTGAAGGATTAGATTGTTTTCCTTTACCTAGAACCAAGCATTAGTCAGGTGTCTTCTCTTGATGCCTGCTCTTTGTAGTATATTCATTCATTATCTAACCATTCACTGCAGTTGTCTATTTGGGGGTGTCACCTTTATGCAGAAATTTCCCACTAACCTTACCACTTTTGATGACTCTGAATTTGTCTCCTATCAAGGTCTCCAGGGTTTGGTAAAGGTTTTAGTATAAAAATGTTAGCTTGAATTCTTGAATACTTGTTCTTAGCCTCTAAAGGTTTTGTAAGTTTATACCCATATACTGATGCCGTTAAAATAATTTAGAAGGGCAATGGAAAAGTGAAGGGGTTAAGGCGCTTTTCCTGTTAAATCCTGGAACTGCGTATGTCCCCAGAGCACCACCAGAATTGACCCTGAGCACAGAGACAGGAGTAAACCTCGGACACCTCATTTCCATCCCCCCAAAGATGAAGAACTTCTTTCAGATGTCTATGGTATCTTGCTCTTTCACTGCCAGGTACTGAGGGTCAGGTGGGACATCTGAGCTAGACTTTGAAGAGTGAATGGGACTTGGATGTATGAAGGAGTGGGACAGAATCAAACTATAGGAGGAATGTGGTGAGTGGGAATCAAAAACTTTCTTCTGGTGCAGGTAAGGGGGACTCCCAGCTCAGAGTCTCTGCACTGGTGTAATGTCTGCAGGAGTGATTGTTTCAGGTTATGTTATGATGTTATGGAGTGCGTGTTTCGAGGAATGCACGGTGGGGAAGCTGGAGGAGTGAGAACATTCAACCCCTGTGCTTTTTCTCCAGCTCATCCTCCAAAAACTTTATTTATACCCAGACTAAATGGAGAATTATTCATGCTATATTATGTGTAAAAATAAAAAACACAGGATGCTAAATTATACATACAAATCAATAATAGTTATGCCTGAACAGCTGATTAAAATAGGAAAATAATATGACCAAATATTAAAGCCGTACCTTGGGGTGTTGAAAATTCACATTAGCAGGCAAAAAATCCAAAGCACTTTAATATTTTTATTACTAAGGAACACAAATTTAATTTAATTTTCAATTGGAAATTGCTATTGTTTTTCTGACTAAACAGTTTATAGGTGCTTTCAAACACTTTGGAAATACACACAGGAAGTTAAACCCTCTACCCCTCTTACCTTGACTAGCTTCAAGAATTATTTCTGTTTTTTATTACTTACATTGTATAGTGTTTATAATCATAATATTATTATCTATTAGATATATTATTTGCTGTATGTTTATCTCTATATTATTTATTATTTAATTTTGGTGCTGGGGATTGAGCGTAGGACATGTGTAATGTCCGTGCTCTACCTATGAGCCACATGCTGACTCCAGGGGGCTCTTCATTTTTATTGAATGTGAGCATGCCTTACACAGATCCTTAACTTTCTTTTCTCCTTCTGATTTGTCTTGAATGTCTGAAGCATCACTGTAGGTTTACATCATTAACAGCAACAACTTGTTCCATTGTGTAGATGGCTCATGGTTTATTACCCCCCAGCGATGGACATCTGGGGCTGCCATCTTCTCCTTGCACAGATGGTTAGCTAGGACACTGCTGCAGGCACATTTCCCTGGGCTTTAGCGTCCATGTTCATGAATATGGACTTGCTGGATCAAAGGGTGTGAGAACTGAAACTCTGATCAGCACTGCCCAGTTGCCTTCCAAGATTTTACCCATTTTCACTTTTAACAGCTCTGTCTGAGAGAGCCTAATCATTGCTTTAAGAGTGGAGGAAGATAGGAATAATAATAATATAAACCTTTTAGCATTATCTATTACTGGACAAACCAGTGCCCTTCAGTCTGGACTCCATTCTCTTGGGCTCTGTATCCCTGACCTGCAGGAATGAGTCAGACCATTACACCCCAGAGCTGCTTTTGATGTGTTCTCAGTACTTCACCTCCATATACACATTTAGTGGGAGATGGAGCGCCAAAGTACAGAGCTGACTATTCCCTTTCTAGCTACTACATATGTACCCTGTCTGAAAATTCTTTTTTTCTTTTATTCTTTTTGGCCTATCAGGGTCACAGCTGTGCCTCTGTGGCTTCAGCCCCTCCAACCTGAAAATTCTGGACTTGTAGCTCTTTTCTTCCTACATTAAGTGAAGCCACGTAGACTTCAGGCCCCTGTTTGGGGCTTGGGGAAGGTGGGGTGGGGTGCAGGTGGTCCTTTTCCCACAACCTGACCCTTGTCAGGTTTCTGGTCCGCTGATCCTTGGACACCACAGTGTGCCAGGGCCCGTGTCAGACCAGAGCACCGAGACGCTTCCCCGGCTCCAGTCGTCACCTCTTGTTGAACCGAACCCTTCAGCAGGGCAGGACCAAGTGAGAACAAAGCTCAGAGAGAGGCAGGGAGAGGCCCAGTCACACAGCACTCTGGGGCTTGCTGCAGGATGACATTCTGGGTGTCCGGACTCAGGGCGGTCTGACCTGGGGTGCGGTGGGGGAGTATTTGCACCAGGGTTCTGTGCCAAGCCTCCTCCTTTGACTTAAGTCCAGCTTTTTATTTTTTCTCTAAATTAGTTCAAGTGTTCAGAAACATTTTTGTCAGTATTTTTATTCTTTCTTGTCATTCTTTATGCTTCCTCTCTGGGTAATCCGAGGCTCGCAGGCAAATAAGTACGATGTATACATCCCAATGAAACACAGTGTGAAATAATGGAGTGTATTTCTCTCCTATCTGAGGGACAGATTAATCTCCTTGACAAATCTGCTTCCTTGTTGCTCCCTTAGGTTTTGTCTGAGGCTTTCCTTTCCTCCCCAGAATCCCTGGTGCTTCCGAGCACCTCGTCATGGGAGATACGAGAAGGAGCCTGGCTCTGTGGTCTGCGTCCTCGTGATTCATAAACCGTGATTTGGGGAGAGGGAGCGGTGCTGGGGTTGGATGCCTGGGAGGAAGACTTCAGAGGTGGGAGTCTCTGTGTGGGACTGGGGGTCCCATGGTGCCAGTATCCAAGAAGCCACTGTCTTGGCGGCTGTCATAGGGCGCCCAATGAGTGCAGGGCCAGTGAGGCCCTGAGAAGGAGACTCGAACCAGAGCCAGTGCCACTGCCTCGGAAATGGAGATGGGGGACGGTGGAGCCCCAGGAGCTGCAGGGCCAGGTCCAAGGCACCTGTCAGCCATGAAGGCCATGTCCCCAAAGGTCGCGGGAGCCCCTGAGTTCTGAGGGAGGGCAGGAGTCTCCCTTCTTTGGGCACTGTATGGAGAGCAGCGGGAGGGTTGGGGCTGGGGGTGTGTGGAGGAGGTGAGGGCCAGGAGATGCTGTGGAATTGGAGAGGGCGGTTCTGCTGCCCCTTTGGACACTACTCACGTCTGTGTGCCCCGCAATGGCTGCTGAAGGCAAGAATGTGCCAGGCTCTGATCAGGGTTGGTGAGGTATGGGGTGGGCAGCAGGAGGGAATGTCGGTGGAGTGGGCAGGTGAGGGTGGGCAGCAGGTGAGGGTGAGCAGGCAGGTGGGGATGCTCTAGCTCAGGCCTTCCTTGGGCACCCACAGGGTAGGGACAGAGGGACTGCAGGAACTCTCTCTCAGTCACTGGCTCTGGTGCCCAGAAAATGAATACTCTTACATCTCCCCAACATTCCCACCTCCTGCTCTCCTGGCTCCCAAGGACTTCTCTGTCCTATGAGCTCCCACACACTCACCTCTGCCCCCAGCATATCTTCCTTCCTGCACATGGTCAGCGGGGCCATCTTGGGAGAAGAGAGAGCAGAGAACTAGGAGAGAGGAGAGAACCAGGCCAGGAACGAAACACGCTTGATTCAAAAGGCCAGCAGTGCTCTCCTGGGGGAGCTTTGTTTAATACCTTGATCTCTTGTCTGCTGGAAAAATGATCCTGTCAAACCTCTTGAAGCCAACTGTCAAAGGAAGGCATTTGTGGGGAGACAGATCTCTCACTCTGATGGAAAATTCATTTGATTTGATTCTTTAATCCAGCCTCCCTGCAAAACCTGGAGCTGAGATTGTAAGGTCCATTCGCCCTAAACGGTTTCTTCCTGTACCCGCTGCCTCCTCTCCTGGTGCTGTCCTCCGTCTCTTACAGTGCAGCGGGAGTCATGGCCAGTCTTTCCTCAGAGCAATTTCATAGGGGAAATGGCAGAGTGCAAAGCCATCTCCTGAGTCTGAAACAGGCTCACTGCCAAGGACTCCTGCAGCCCAGGGGAGGGACTCGCGGTGCAGGAGGAGGCTGGGAGCAGGAGCCCAGGGGAGGACTCAGAGTGGGAGCCCAAGGACAGGGGAGAGAGTTGAGGCAGGTTCTCAGGGATAAGGTTTTACAGGTCTCATGACCAGGACCAGGATGGAGAGGAGGAGGGACATGTCCTTGGCTAACTGAAAGATTGGTGGTTCGTGCCCACCCAGGGACGCCAGATATCGGGAACGCCGCTGGGGTTCCCAACAGTGTCAGGACAGAAGTTCTCTTCTACCTCCAAGGACGCTGGGGGAACAGATGAAAACTCAAGAGTCGGTGCAGTTCCAAAAAGGCTTTTAATAGTACAAAGCTCTTCCACAGCACTCCAAGATAATGAAAGAACTCTAGCTCTGGTCCGAACTTAGACCATACAAAAGAGCCTAAGTCTCCCACCTAAGAGAGAGTATCTCACCTGAGATGAGTCCTACCCAGAAGAAGGAGCAAAAGACCAAAGAGCAAAAAGCCAAAAGCCAAAAGCAAAAGGCTAAGGAGCCAAAAGTCACAGGAGCCAAAAGCCGAAAGCTAAAAGGCCAAAGGGGCCTCAAGTCAGTCCCCTTATATAAACCAAAGTAATTCAGGAAGGGTCGAGTCAACAAGGAACTCTAAACAGAGTGTAGTGCCACACCCTATTGCAGGTATAAACAAAGGTTATGTCAAGGACTAATCCCGAGATTATCTCTTATGTAAAACACTGGAGAGAGAAAGGGGCTGGTATAAAGTAATACATCTTAACTTCATGAGCTTCATGTAATCTAGATGGTACCAACAAGGTCCTTCTTATTATCTACACCAGGGTGATTCTGAGTATCTTGTTCTTGTGTACTGAAAGGGTCACACTCGCCTGCTTAGAGCAAACTAGTATTATCCTTCCTATAGTCTTCCTATAGTCTCAACGTAGCCAGGATGGTAGTCTGGTAAATTCTAACTGTCCCACGCTGGGTGCAGTGGGTATAAAGAGGAGCTGTGCCCAATCTAGAAAACATAGAAGTCTTAGTAGATGTATAAGTCAGAAGTTATTCAATCAAGGTGACTTCTGTAACTGCCACACCCTCTAGCAGTGTTTACATAGAAGAGAGGTCTCATTAGAATGAACCCTGGCTTAAATAGATTAACCTGGGAGTGGGCAAAACAACAAAGCTCCTAGGTTAGCTAAACCTGTCCTCCAACAGCACCCTCTTCCTGTGGGTCCCCTTTCTCTACCTACACCCCTTTGCAAACCTGAGTGTGTCCCTCCCAGAATCCAACCCTGAACTTGAGGCAGTGCGCTTTGCAGTTTAGTAAGTACCTAGCCTGTTCACTCCTGCTCCACTTTTGCTGTCCACTGCTCTGCTTCTTCTCCCTGTGCAATCTACTGGGCATTGGGCCTGACCGTGAGTCAGAACCGTGGGGCATACTGGGCTTTCAGAGACACAGCACAAGACCCCGGGTCTTGTGGATGGCAGGGGTTTGATGGGGGCCATGGGTGTAGCCCAATGGCTGTGAGTCTCATGGGAGCTGTGCCTGGCACCAAGAAGTTGCTTTCATCTGTTAGAATGCCCAGAGAGCCAGAGGGAAAAGGGCCCAGGCGGCAGAGAAAAAGAACTTTCATAACCAACATTTCAAGGGCGTGGTGAGCCCTGGCCCGGCCACCAACCAGGGCCTGCTGAAGGTTAGGGGACTTTTAACAGGGAACATTTGTAATGGATTTGATGTCAGGAACAACTGACTCTGAACCCAAAGGAAGATGTTTGCCTGCTGGTACAAATGCATTATTCCCATTAGCAGATCTGGGACCTAAGAAAATATGCTTATTATCTTTTGAATTTCTTCAAGATAAACCTTGTGGAAATAAGTTTTGCTGCTTGTTAAATAAATGCTCACACACTACCCTTGATTTTCCCTTTTGTCTCACCAAGCCTGAGTGTTTGCTTTCTTTTGGCCTGCGGAGAGTGTTTACTGACTCACGCTCTCCAGGGGGGTGGTTCTGGCACTGGGGTGGGGGCTGCACTCTGGGGGATGGGATAGAGCAAAACTGCTCCCCTGCTTCCTCATTCATGCAGTTTATCCGTCCTAACCTTGACCCCTTGACCTCTACCGGGGATGTGCTGGAGACCCTGCCTGATGCAGGGAGGTGATGGGATTGTGCCGAGTCCAGGTGAGGAGCCCGGGAAGTAGGCTGGGGTCAAGCCCAGCTGTGTCTGCATACAGAGATGGGACCTCTGGCTCCGGAAAGCCCAGCTGTGTCTGCATACAGAGATGGGACCTCTGGCTCCGGAAAACCCAGCTGTGTCTGCATACAGAGATGGGACCTCTGGCTCCGGATCCCAGCCTGACCAGGCCTGTCCCTTCCCATGGTTTGGGGGACAGTTCCTTGGAGTGGCCATGCTGCAGGGAGCAGGAGGGAGCTTGGAGAGCTGCAGGCTCTGCCTCTCTGGGGTAGCGCCCCTGGGGTCTTTCTGCTGACGCATGGGGACCCCTCTCTGGCTCCCGGGTCTCCTGCCCTTACTCCCGCACCTGGGCAGTTACTCCTCTGTTGCTGCCCTAGCAAGCTCCTGCCCACTGTGCACAGTCCCTGCTGTCCTCTCCCCTGGAGCCTCACGGCCTCGCCCTGCCTTCCTTCTGCCAGAACCTCACACACAGCTTTGCCCGCACTGCCAGGCTCCTTCGTATGTTGGCTTCGGTGGCACCGGCTCAGCCACCTTGGGACTCTAGAGCCTGTGGCACAAGGCCTCACCCACCCCTGCAGCCTCTGTAACTCCTTCCATACAGCGCCCATGCCAGGTGGTTTTCCTTCTGGCTCTGTCATTGCTGACCCCTCACACATGTTGTTCCCCTCTGCCCTGGCCACACCTGGGTGTCTCACCTGTTAACTCAGCGCATCCATTGGGTCTTGGCAAGGAAGCGACATTTCCTCCAGGAAACCCATCTAGCAATGCCCCACAGCTCCCAGCTGTTAGGGTCTGGGGACCGGGGATGTAGAGGAGGCAGTGGTGGGACTAGGGTGGGAGTTTGCGGGCACCGCTCATGGGGCGGCAGGAGGGGGTAAACAAAACCAGCCTCGAGTAAGTCTAATTTGGTTGGCGGACTCGCTGGTGCGTTTCCCTCTAAGCACTCTCTGGCCCAAGGCTTCCTTCCTTCTCCTGGTCCTTCCTCCCCTTCAGGTCCATCCCTTTCCTCATTCCTTCCGCGTAAGCACAGGACAGCAGGGGAGAGCAGAGCGAGTGCGCAGGCACGGCTCACAAATTGCAGGAAATGATTAGAAATTGGAGCAGCACTTACATCAATTACCGCTGGAGACCGAGGGAGGAAGAGCCTGCAGGGGAGCACAGGCCTGCGGAGGCCCCTTCCTGGGATCTCGGGGGGGGGGGGGGGGGGGGGGGCAGTGTGGGCACCAGATGGGGTCCACACTGGATCTGGGTGAGGCTGTGCAGGGCCCCCCAGGGCCCTCTGCACATCGGACAGGAGTTTAGACCTGTGCCCCCTGCACCATCAGCTCCCGCTTCTGTCTGGCTGCTCTTGGGGTTGCCGTGTCACTATGTGCCACAGAACTCTCCTCCGTCGCTCGAGCCTTCTCTCCCCGCCAGGCCCCACCATTCACGCTGACCTTGTGCCGGCTGGTGCTGGACTGGAATGAGGCTCAGCCAGGTCAGGGACCTGCCCACAGGTAGAGGTGGGGTCTAGGCTGCCCCTAAAGTGGATGCTGGAGGGACAGTTGTGGCCACCTGATCCAGGTCAGGGTTAGAGGTCAGGACAGTCCTTGGACCAGGCCTGAGAGCCCCCTGTGAGGCTGAGTGAGAGGGGATGTACCACTTCCCCAGCACACCCTCACTTCTACCGATGCTCCTTTGGGGAAGAGAGACGGTCACAGCTGTAGGCTGACTGGGGCCAGGCTGACCTTCAGTCCTGATTACCTCGCTGCCCTGACCCCACTGCTGGTTCCATGACAAGGAGACATTGCCTCCATGGCTTCCTTTAAGTCACCCCACTCCAGGCCCCTTGGCTTCGTGCTAGGCCTGGAGATTCCGGGAGGCCAGAGCTGAGGGTTGCCAAGGGGTGTGCAGAAAGTGGGGGCCCGTGTGTGAGTTCGGGTCTCTGCACAGAGCCAGGCTTGGATCCTCATTCTTGGACAGGTGTGCCTCCCCAGGGCCCCACAGCCCTCTCCTGGGCCCCCTCACCCTCCCCTCAGACAGGGTGCCAGCCAGCTACCCCCTGCTCCCCCCACCCCCGCCCCCCCACTCAGCTCCTGGTTCCTCCTCAAGCTTCGGCAGCTGATAAATGCAAGGCCAGCCATTACCGCAGCAGTAGAGAATTTCCGACGCGGAGCCAGTCCATCGCAGGCCTGGTCTCATTCACCTGTGCAGCCTGATGTGACGTTGCTCATGTGCTTTATGTAGAACCAAGTGCTTGGCTGAGATTTCTGAGTAGAAACTCACTTCCTGGCATGCTGGAGCTTCCCATGTGGCTGAAGAAGTGGTCAGTGAATCCAAGAACCGAGAAATAAGGGGACAAAAGATTACAACTCCCAGCACTGGGCCTTTGAAGAAGATTCTAATCTCAGCTGTGATGTGATCTATTATTCGCTTGGAAATGATCATTTATTCATTCCCCTTCCTTCCTCTAAGGAGCTCTCACAGCAGGGGAGGAGTCACTGTTCCTTCACACTGTTTAGGACTTTGCAGCAAAAGGTGATGCTTAGTGAGGACATGTCACCTGCCAGACAATGATCTCATTTTGTCCCCAAAAGTGATGTGTGTCACTCCCTCTGATGTATATCAGCCCCCATTAACTGTAGTCAAGGAAGCTGGTCCTAGAACTGAGGTCTCAGCGCACTGTTCTGGGTCTCTGAGCATTTGACGGGCTCACAGATGCTGGGATCTGCACAGGAGACCGTGTATTAATGCCTCAGCAGAAGCAACAGAATTTACCATGTGCCTGGTAATGTGCTAAGACTTTGCTTGTCGGTCATTTAACACACACAACCAATAGGCGGAGCAATCACCGGCCATTCCTCTGAAGGTAAAGGCTCTCTGAGAACGAGGGTCTGGGCCTGATCTAGGGGAAGGACACTTGAACCCATATCTGCCTGCCTCATGGACACAGGCCTTGTCTCTCATTCAAGGCGGAAGGTGTCCCTACCATATGAGATAGGAAACCCAGAGACAGGGAGGAAAGAGACAGACATAGGCAGATGCAGAGAGAAAAGTCAGTGAGGGATCACGAGCCCCGATAGAAGCTGCTTGGGGACCTATGGGTTATCCAGCTCCTGGTTTGAGGCCTGAATCGCATCCAGGTGCTCCTCAGGTCCCTGACAGCTGAGTCTACCTACTGCCTCCTACCCCAAGGCTCCACCCCTTTTCCTCTGCCTAAATTACACCCTGGGCTTCTCTGTTATTTCCCAAGAGCCCCAGCTTAGATGAGAAAGAAATATGCTTAGTTAAAAAAAAAACCCACAAGTGCTTAAAAATAAGCAACAGTTCCAACAAGCGTCTCTTTCTCAGAGCGGCCTCATCAAATAAGAGGAATGAGGTTTCTGCAAACTTACATGGAAATTAAACCCACAATCTGGGCACACACTTCATTGGCAAGTGATAATTAACTGCTGACAATGTAATTTTAGTTTGGAAGCAAATATGCTTTTTATTAGAAAATAATCAAAGCAGGAGGTACATGTGAAATCCAGAGGCTTCCAGAAGGCACTTTGGTGGCCTGGTCAGCAATGGTGCCCTCGGGGCCTCTCACCTCTCTTTAGGGAGGGAGGGGCCTCTCCT
This sequence comes from Cryptotis parvus, assembly GCA_021461705.1. Lineage (NCBI taxonomy): Eukaryota > Metazoa > Chordata > Mammalia > Eulipotyphla > Soricidae > Cryptotis > Cryptotis parvus. The sequence goes on along the minus strand of JAJIBD010007092.1, from coordinate 37,293 downwards.
TTCTTCTAGTTCCTATTGCTGGAAGTAGTGTGGAGGTTAGCGTCCATCCCCCATTTATAGAAGGGGAAACTGAGGTTCAGAGATGTGGCAGTTTCTTCATTTAAGGCTGCAGCTGTCGTGAGGGGCTCATATCCTCTCACCTGGCATCTCGGAGCTGTCATCTGTCAGTCAGGAATAACAGTGGCACTTACTTCCTGAGCATGTGTGATATTCCGGTGGAATATTAGCACAGGACCTGGAGCTGCCAGTTTTAACAGCTGTCAGCCTCACGCCTAATGATTGATGTTGTAAATAATATCTCTGCATTCTTCATTCCCTGTGCTTGGAGATGGGTGGTCTTTACCCCTGTAGTCCTGTGAACTGGCTCAGGCCCTATCCTGACCTCCTGCCTCCATTTTGGAAGAGTCATGTGGCTCTGAGCTCTTTACCAGGCTCCACAGGAGGCTTGTTTCTGCCCCTGAGCTCTGATGCCCTGGAACAAGCATCTCAGTTTCTTAGTCACAAAAATTGCTCTTGTCCTGCGCAAGCTCGGCTGTGGCACTCTCTAAACTGTGGGATCGTTTCTGTCCACATCTTTATCCCTTCAATCTTCCTTGATGCTCATGGGGTTTGCATTTTCTGCAGCCTTGCTCCTATCTGCTCCTGGAACATTCTAGACTCTGCCATTTCTAGCCTTTGCCCATACTGTGCTCTGACTGGACAACGTTTTCCCCTCCACTCTCCACCGTGAATCAGATGTCTGCAGGTTCAGTTCAATCTGCTCTATCACACGTGAAGCCCAGATCTCCCAGCCTTGCCTTTGAGCACAGGGCAACATTATTCAGGCCCGTAGTAACCCTCTACTACATGCTCCATTTGGCATCCTAGGACTTGGGTCATCCTGAGAATCCCCATGGCAACCAAGCAAGGTCCTCCACATTGTCTCTGTGCCTGTGGCTCAGGAAACTGAGGCCCAGACAGGAGAAACAACGTGCCTAAGATGTGTCATATTAAATGGCTGCACTTGGACTGGTGACACAGCCCCATGCTGTGCCTTTTCACCTTAGCCCCTGCTTAGGATCTTCTGTAAAAGCACCAGGCTGTGGAGACCCCTAAATTCACACTCATACTTGCCATGCATCCAGGCCTCAGGCCTAAAAGTCCATTCTCCGACCCACATATACTCAGGCACACACAAGCCAAGGCCCAAAGCCTAAAGGTACCTCCCTGTGGGTGCCTGCATGATTATCTGATACTAAGAATATCAGTTCGGCCTGATTCTGTCCTATTGCGCTTGTGTGCTCACCCTGACTCTTACAACCAGCTGTCTGCTGGGTATTCCTGAATACCCCCTCACCCCATCCTAGGTACCCCTGATCCCAGCTCTGGGTGCTTCCTGGCCACTCAGCGAAGGGGGACCCAGATGGACTTTGGAAGGGGCAGGGCAAGGGACAGACTTAGCAACAAGATGAGATGATGACTCCTGCTGCTGAGGTTTTCCCTCTACGAATCCTAAAAGTGCTCAAATACAGCAAAAAGGGAAGGAAGATTCCAGGAGGTGTAAACTGACCACCAGGTGGTCACATGCAAACCTCCGCAGTGGTTGCCATGTTGCTGGGCAGGGGGTGGTGGTGTGAGTGGTGATGGTTAGGCTCTCTGGGGAGGGAGTTGATTTGGGGGAGATACTTTGGTGGAGACTTGCAGACATGGGGCAGAGCTGCTACTGGCTCTCCCTGTACCCAGCCGCTCACGAGGCGCCCGGGAGGGATGGTGGGTTCTAGCCCTGGACCACCACCCCAGCAGAGCCTCGCAACAAGCCAGACAACCCCCACTCCATGAGGGCCTCCATTTTCCACATCCGGACTTCTCTCTCGTCAGACTTCCACCCAGCAGACCAGCCTATCAGCGCCTGGCTTGCGCGGTTCATCAATAAATGCTGGACTTAGAGATGCCTACAAGAGTATGCTACCTGCACGGAGAGCCTGGCAAGCTACCCGTGTTGTATTTGATATATATGCCAAATACCAGTAACAATTATAGACCTCATTCCGGAATGGATTGAGGCTCTTTATGTTCCTGGAGCAAGCAGATGCCTTGGGCTCTACTGGCATGAGACAGGACATATGGAGATGTTACTGGGGCCCGCTCGAGCAAATTGATGATGAACGGGAAGACAGTGATACAGTGATACTTTGGTGGAAGTCGCATGAAGTTGAGAACTTTAAGATCAGTGGGTGTAGCTCCTATTTAAAAAAAATAAAAAGAAGCATAATTGATATGTTGAGAGGAATAAAAGAAAATGCCCAGTTACAGCTAGGGATTACACCGAGTCGGATCCAGCTCTTCATGCTTGACTCCACCTCATGTGGCCCTAGTGAACCCCAACACCACTTGGGAGGGGGAGTAGCACCATGTCCTCGGGTCCTCACTTTGATCTGTTGTTGAAGCTGCTGCCTTGGCCAGCTATTGCCTGGAGTGGGCCCTGGGTCCCCTGATCATTGCTAGGGAGTCCCTACCCCCAAATAAAACCACAACGGGAATAAATAAAAGCCCCCAGAAGATTACAAAATGGTGACACACATGACTAATATTAAGCCAAATATATATTGATCATCATTTTAAACACCAGGGTTCAACTATACCAACTAAAAGTCTGAGATCTCCAGAGTGGGTAAAACCCGAGACTCAATAATACTTTTGTACAATTTGCTCACTTTGAACATGAAGACTCTGATAGCTAAAAGTACAGTTAAAGGCAAAGGGTGCTAACATGAATCAAAAGGAAGCTAGGGAGGCCGCACTGGCTCCTGACAATGTCTCTTTCAGAACAAGGATCATTTCTAGGACCAGAGAGGAGAATCACCTCATGATAAAGCTATCAGTTCTCCAAGATGACATAATAACCCCCAGTTATGTGTCTGACTCACAAAAGAGCACCAAATGTAAGCAGAAATAATAGGCTGGAAGAAGAAAAAGACAAATCCCAGGTTTCAGTTGGGGACTTCAGCAGGCCCTTGTCGGTGGCTGACAGTTGAAGCAGGCAGAAGACAAATAAAGGAATCTATTAGTTTGCTCAGGCTACCATATAGACTCCAGAGGCTGTGTGCCTTCAGCAGCACAAAAAACGATTATTATCTGTTTCTCGTCCCTTCCCTTTTCTGCTGGTGTTATAGTGGGTGGGTGGGGGAGAGGGGAGGGGGATGGTGAAGGGTTGTTGCTGAGACTTGGATGTGATGCCTGCAACACTCAGCAGGGTTGCTCACATGCACTTTCGTTACAGTGCTCCCCGAGGGTGGCACACTTGGTTGTAGTGCTCCAGAGATCACACACAGTGTTGTCGCACGGGGCCCACGCAGAGACGGCTGCCAGGATTGCATTCAGCATGTGAGGGTAGCTGGGGACACAGTCCTTGGCTTTATGCCCGTGAGGCAGACCTTCTACCTGTGAGCCACAACCTCAGGCCAGAGGAAACGATTTTTTTTTAATTTTATAGTTCTAGAGCCTGGAAGTTCAAGATTCAAGTGCTGACAGGTTTTATTTCCTTTGAGTCTTCTCTCCTTGTCTTGTAAAGGACTGTATTTTTTGGCTGCTGCTTCACATGGTTGTCCTGTACATGAGCCTCTGGGTGTCTTTGTGAATGCTCAGCTCTTCTGATAAGGACGCCATTCAGAGTGGCTTATGACTCACCCACTGGACTGCATTGAATATTCAAAACTTATTTAGATTTTTGGGCCATGCTCAACAGTGCTCAGGGTTATTTTTGGCTCTGTGCTCAGGAGTGATCCCGGCTATGCTGGACAATAAGCAGTACCAGGGACTGAATCTGGTAGCCACATGCAAGCAATTACCTTAACTACTGCACCCTTTAAACTCTATTTAAAGTTGTCTGATGTCAAGGTTCCAAAACATGAATTTTGGGGGAACATAAAAATTCACACAAAGGTATAACTGATTGGAATCTCAGTGTCACCAATTTAATTCTGATGTTTCTATAACACTCCATCCCAAACTGCAGATTATGCCTTCTCCTGAGACTCACATGGACTGCTCACTAAAACCATATTCCGAGTGACTTGAAACATATTTAAAAAATTAATAAAATGGGATATTGTAGAATGTCTTGTTGGATAACAGTATAATAAAGCTAGAACTTAATAACAGCTGGGAAATTCCCGATATTTAGAAAATAAAAAGGTTCCACTCCCCCACACTTCTAGAAGCACTTGGGTTAAGAAAAAGCCTCAAGGGACTAGAGAGATAGTACAGTGATTAAGGTACTTGTCTTGCACACAGCTGACCTGGATTTGATCCCCAGAACTCGTATGGTCTCCTGAGCCTGCCAGGAGTGATCTCTGAGGGCAAAGCCAGGAGCAAATCCTGAGCACTGCTGGGTGTGCCCCAACCCCTGAAAGCCAAAACAAAACCCCAAATAGTATAAAACAAAAAAAGATATCTCGAGAGAAACTTAAAAATATTTCTAATTAAATTAAACACTAAACTTTATAAATTTTAGAGGTCTAAAGGATTTAAATATATAGCATGACATACACATCCATTTAAAAGGATCTAAAATCAATAATATAAGTTTCTTCCTTTGTAATATAGAGGAAGAAGAGCAATAAGCCCCAGCAAATATAAGAAAATAAATAATAAAAATTAGAGCTAAATTCAATAGTATTGAAAATGGAAAACAGCAGAGAAAATCCATAACGAAACCAAAAGTTATTTCTTGGAAAAGATCAATGAAATTGATAAACCACTAGATAGGCTAACCAATTTAAGAAAACTTTCAACATCAGAAGTGAATAAGAAGTCCTCATTATTGATCCTATGAACATTAATGAAATAAAAGAGGAACATTGTCACCAAATTATAGCCACAAATAAAAATTTCAGAAAAGGATGAAAAGGTCATCTGAATAGCCTTACCCATTCATTCATTCATTCATATTTTTTAATTTAATTTTCTTATTATAGCACCGTGAGATATACAATTACAAAGATGTTCATATTTGGGTTGAGGTCATACAGTGTTCCAGCACCCATACCTCCATTAGTGCCCATTTCCCACCACCAATGTACCAGATTCCCTCCTTCCTTCCCTAGCCTGCCTCTATGGCAGGTTTATTATCTTTCTCTTTCTCTATCTCTCTTTCTCTCTTGCTTCTCTTACACATTGTGGATTGCAATACATGCATTTAGAGGTTATCATGTGTATCTTTTTGCCTGTATTTAATGCTCAGTTTTAGGTTGGTATTAGCACGTTCGACAATTATTAGCATTCTGTTCTCTTCTCTGTCTTACCTAACCTCTGACTCCCACACATTTGTGTAATTTTCACCTTTGACAAGACCTCCTGATCCATGTTTCGCCTGACCTTGGATATTGGTATCATAATATGTATTATATATTTATGTCATGCAAATAAATGAAATAAATGCAGTCATTATATATCTGTCTTTTTCCTTCTGGCTAATTTCACTCAACATCATTCTCTCTATGTCCAAATGAAGTTTTTAAAAATATTTTATTATACCACTGTGAGATATACAATTACAAAGTTGTTCTTGTTTGGGTTTCAGTCATGCAGTGTTCCAGCACCCATCTCCCCATCAGTGCCCATTTCCCACCACCAATGTTCCCAACTCCTTCCCGCTCCCCTAGCCTGCCTCTATGGCAAGTTCTATATCTCTCCCTCTCTCTCTCTCTCTTTCTCTTTTCCTTCTATTACATGTTGTGAATTGCAATACATACATTTAGAGGTTATCCGGTGTATCTTTTGCCTATATTCAATGCTCAATTTTATAGCCTTACCTCTTATAGCAATTGAATCAATAGTCAATAATAGTTAAGAAAATATAAGTAGAAGGAATTCTATCTACTCATTCTATGAGGTCAACATTACCCAAATACCCAAATCAGATAAGGACATTGAGAGAAAGGAAGACTAAAGAGAAATATCTCTCTTGAACGGAGATGCAAAAATCCTCAACAAAATAATAGCAAACTGAGTCCAATATTGTGCAAAATGCACAGCATAAGGAAGTGAAATTTATCCCAGCTCTACATAAACATGCAAAGTTAGCTCAGCTTTCAATCAGTATAAATTACTGTATCAACAGATGAAAAAAGTTGTATAGGCATATCAATTGATGCAATTGATACCTTTGATAAAACCCAACTCTTAGAAATAGGTTAGTTGTAATGGTGTTTTTATAAAGAGCTCAGTATAGATGGGATGGAAGGGAGTCAGGGGAAGGGCAGTTTGACAGTAACGAAGTTCTGACAAACGTCACCTCAGCCAGGTGGCTGAAGCTAACATTGAGAGTGATATGAAATATTAATAGAACACACTTTTGATATTAAGTGATAAGAATGATCCTTTATCTCTAATAAAGCTATGAGTCCAATGTAATCATGAGAAAAACACAAGACACATTACGGTTCAGAGACATTCTACAAAATAACTGACTAATAAAAGAAAACTATTGAAGTAATCTAAATATGAAGTCTAGAAATTGTTACAGCCAAGAGAAACTTGAGATGCAGAATGACTAAATGATCCTTGATGGGATTAGAATAGAAAAATTACATTATAAAACTAGAAAGATCTAATTTAAGTGTGGAACTTAGTTAATAAGAATGCATTGATATTGATTGATCAATTGTGACAAATGGACCATACTGATATAAAGGAAATAATTAGGAAAAGCAGGTATGAGGTATATGGGATTTCTTATATGCTCTCTGCAATAATTCTGTAAATTTAAAACTATCCTGAAATTAAAAAAATCTTATTTAAAAAGCTCACAATAGACTCATCATAGGGAAACTAATAGATCAAAGACTGAAAGATATTCTAAAAATTCAATTAGGATCACTGTATCACTGTATCACTGTCTTCCCGTAAATCATCGATTAGCTCGAGCAGGCAACAGTAACATCTCAATACGTCCTGTAACATGCGAGATAGCCCAAGGGCATCTGCCCACTCCAGGAACATAAAGAGGCTCAAACCATTCCATCAAGTAATGGGAATGAGGTCCATGATTGTTACCGGTATTTGGCATGTCAAATACGATGCGGGTAGCTTGCCAGGCTCTGCCGTGTGGGTGGATTCTCTTGTAGTCACATCAAAATTCGAGCACTTATTGATAAACCGCGTGGTGGTCACGTGGCCATCCACCTACAAGATGGTCAGATTTCTTCATCAAGGCCCTGAATGAATGGTTTGAGGCTCTTTGTATTTCTGGAGCAAGCAGATGCCATTGGGCTACACTAGCACGTGATAGGGACAAATGGAATTATTACTGGCGCCCGTTTGAGCTAACGGATGAATAATGAGATGTCAAGTGATCAAATGATCAAGTGATATGCATACCTTTTTTCTTTTTTATTTTATTTTATTTTATTATCTCCCCCCCCCAAATTTTATTACACCACTTTAGACATACAATTGAAAGATGCTCATGTAGAGTTTTGGTTCTACAGTGTTCCAACACCCATCCCTCCACCCAAACCCATCTCCCATCACCAATGTCCCCACCTCCCTCCCCCCTACCACACCTCAACTACTTGGCTGGTTCTGTATGTCATTTCTCTCCTCTTTATCTCTCCCTCCCGCCAAACTTTCCTGCACATCGTGGAATGCAGTGCATTAAAAGACATTACTGTTTCCACTATTTTAATGGACTGCGCTGCCACAAGTGGCCGCATGATCTGGGTTCAAACTGGTTTTGCTCTGTTAATCTGGTCGTGAGGCAGCCCAGCATCCGGACAGCAAAAATGGTGGCCAGTGTGGTGGGCGAGTCTCATCTGGCTGCTTCCGGGACCCCCAGAGGTGATGGGCCCACTCCCAAAACCCATCTGCCCTCCCAGGGGGCCCCATAGTCAGCTGGGCCCGGGGTGAGCCAAGTTCCAGCTTCCCCAGCCGCTTGTGAGGCTCTTCATGCTATGGCTGGTGGCCCCAGGGCAGCTCTTGGGTGGGGCCACCAAGCTTGACAAAATGGAGGGGGAATGGCCGACCCCTGACTCCATCTGACGAATTCCCAGTGATTCCCGCTTCTGGGAGCCGCCTACCTGGGCTCGAACTGGTTTTGCTCTGTTAATCTGGTTGTGAGGCAGTTTCCCAGCATCCGGACAGCGAAAAATGGTGGCCAGTGTGGTGGGCGAGTCTCATCTGGCTGCTTCTGGGACCCCCCAGAGGTGATGGGCCCACTCCCAAAACCCATCTGCCCTTCCGGGGTCCCATAGTCAGCTGGGCCCAGGGTGAGCCGAGTTCCAGCTTCCCCAGCCGCTTGTGAGGCTCTTCATGCTATGGCTGGTGGCCCCAGGGCAGCTCCTGGGCGGGGCCACCAGGCTTGACAAAATGGAGGGGGAATGGCCGACCCCTGACTCCATCTGACGAATTCCCAGTGATTCCCGCTTCTGGGAGCAGCCTACCTGGGCTCGAACTGGTTTTGCTCTGTTAATCTGGTCGTGAGGCAGTTTCCCAGCGTCCGGACAGCGAAAATGGTGGCTAGTGTGGTGGGCGAGTCTCATCCGGCTGCTTCCGGGACCCCCCAGAGGTGATGGGCCCGATATACATACCTTTTTTTCAGTATGGCACCTAGTGTAATAACTAGAATATGGAATCAACCCAGATGTCCAAAGAGAGAAGAATATTGTGGTATATACACACAGAAGAATATTACGCAGATGAGGAATGAGCATATCATGCAACTTGGATGGAACTGGAGGATCGCATGTTAAGTGAAGTACATCAAAAGGACAAATTCTGTATATGCTCACTTATCTGTGGTATATGGAAAAACACGAATGGTGAATGGGAGATATCAAAGATGGGCAAAACTTTGGCCTGATTACAAATATGAAAATTATTGTAATTTTCATATTTGAAGGATAGAAATGGAAATGGAAGTAAGAAGAGGTGGTCTGGAGGTAACTAAGGAACAAAGATCAAGGGCCTTGGATGCATCTGTGGTATAGAGTAAAGGTATCTATCCAAAACACTAGTGCCAACACTAATGTACACATGGAAACCTCACCACAATAACTAAACTTAAATAATGTGGCTTTTAAGGAATTGGGTTTTGTGGTGGGAGGGAACTTAGGTACACTGATAGAATGATGCTGACATTGGTGGAGTTGGAGCATTATATGCCTGATCACTTGATCACTTGAATCCCGTTATTCATCGATTTGCTCGAGCAGGCGCCAGTAACATTTCCATTGGACCCTATCACATGCCAATGTAGCCCAATGGCATCTGGTTGATTCAGGAATATGAAGAGCCTCAAACCGTTTCTTCAGGGTCTTGACAAGGAAGTCTGACCATCTTGTAGGTGGGCGGCCATGTGATCTTTTGACATCCCGTGGGATCCAGTCCGTAACGGCTCTAGTCCAGCGGTTGTCTCCAAATCGCATTACATGTCCTGCCCATCTGATTTTCGAAACACTATTATTAAAAGTTTTGTAAATCATGGTGCCTAAATGAAATAATTAAAAAATATAAAAAGAACTTGAGTGAGGGAAACTTGGAACATTGATGGCAGGAAATGGGCATTGGTGAAGGGTGGGTGTTGGAACATTGCATGACTGAAACTCCACCGTGAACAACTTTGAAACTGTGTATTTCATGATGACCTAATAATAATAGATGTTTCTTTAAAAGGAAACTGAGGGCAGAGATCCTTCCAGACCCTGTACCAGTCTGAGTCTACTGGGGCATCCCAGAGGGACAGGTGAGTTTACCACCCACCCAAACATAGCCCCAGCAACCAAACACCTCCATGTCTCACAATCACCACCATATTCATAAGGCCAAACTACACTGCTTGGATGAGCCCTATCCAGAAATGAATCTATTGAAAAATTCAGGTATGTGGGTTTTGTGACTGAAATCTCCGGACTCTCATGGAATTGGATGGGCCACCTCCCCCATCTGCCTGTTCTTCCAGGAGGCTGGGCAGTCAGGCTTATACCCCCAAGCCACCACACAGTCAAACATTTAACTGCATCTTTATCAAGTGTTAAAATTTTGTAATTCCTGGAGCACGTGGCGCAAATTTTGAGACATCTCAAACTCTATAGTATTGATAAACGCAGTAGCACACCACATTTAATGACATAAATTAGAAAGTAACCAATAACAAAATATAAGCATATACTGCCTATCCTGTAACAAACGTATTAGTCATTTCTTATACTAATGGCTCCATGGTGAGATTTAATAATTTTCATTAACTTTCTTTTAAGAAAACGCTTCTTGATCATTTTTAGCAAATTATTTACAACAAGCAATATGAAATTAATTTCTTTTTTTTGCTTTTTTGGGTCACACCCAGCAATGCTCAGGGGTTACTCCTGGCTCCTCGCTCAGGAATTACTCTTGGTGGATCTCAGGGGACCATATGGGATGCTGGGGATCAAACTCAGGTTGGTCGCATGCGAGGCAAACACCCTCCCCGCTGTGCTATCACTCCAGTCCCATGAAATAAATTTTTGAGAGTCTGTTTTAGGGTAAAGCTTAGGGGTGATTGGGAGAATGGAAATAATGGTGGTGGGAGGTGTAATGGTGGTGGGGTTGGTATTGTAATATTGAATGTCTGTAGCATATTATCATGAACAACTTTGTTAAAAAATAAACAATTTTAAAAAAGGAAATTGGCCTCTACCTCACACCACATCACAGAGTAATTATACTCTGATGTATAGATTGAAATACAAAAGGTATAATAATAAAACTTTTAGACGGTCATATAGAACATTACATCCAGTTACTTAGGACAGGTAAAAATCATTGAAGAGATGACAAAAGTGTTTCTATAAAAATGGTAAGTTTTGAACAAGGAAGGACACACACTACAGAGAGGGAAGACATATTTCTGAAACACATATCTAGTAGTATGATAAAAAGTTCATAACATTCTGTAATAAACATGTTAAACATTAGGGACTTTTATGAGCTTGTTATTAAACTGTTAGTAGCTTCTTATTGGCCTTAAAGGAAATTTTAGTACCAATGATTTTGGAAAATGGTAAAATGCTACCTCTTTTCCCTCCAGAGTGCTGGTTTACCAAGGACTTACAAATGATTCATTCCAAGATAAATATAAATAGCTATAAACAGCAACAAAAATACAGATTGCCCGAAGAAAATTAAACACCAGTATAAACAGATATCTTATAAGAAGATATACAATCAGGACAAGTTTGTTGAAAAGTGGTAAGATAGTCTCTACCAAATATGAAAATTCACTTATCCCATGATCTAGTAAATTCTACTGTTAACTATTTACTATATACTCACCAAAATGAATGTATGGGACCCAAACCATAATGTCACAGAAACACTATTACAATGAATGAATAAATAAAATAATAAACAGTATGATATGAAGAAACCTAAACTGCACATACCAATTATGGATAAAATTGTAATTCACAGTGACTAAATAAAAGAAAATAAAAATAACTACACTACTGAGTACAAACTAGTGGCATATAACACAAGAACAATGACAGTAATAGCAGCAATGGGACTCATTTGGGATGTAAGAGGATGGAACCATAACACCAAGAGGGGAAAGGAATAGGAACTGATGGATATCAGATCTGGGTATTGTCTGATAATACATCTGAAGGGGAGATATATTGATTTATTGGTACTGATTTCTGGGTATTGTCTGATAATACATATGAAGGGGAGATATATTGATTTATTGGTACTGATTTCTGGGTATTGTCTGATAATACATATGAAGGGGAGGGATATTGACTTCTTTTAGACTGTGCTTAGGCAAAGTGTGCTTATTTAAATGGAAGTATTTACCAATAACAAAGAGAAAAGAAAATTTCAATTTCCAAACTAGTAGAGAAATAAAGAATAAACACATGGTCAATATGCTGTACGGTAGGTAATAAACCAAAGGAGGGTGGGGAGGAGCAGAGGAAATCTTGCTAAATTGAAAGCATAAACAAGAAGGTACAAATACTTAGAAATGAGAAGAAAATCCTGTCTCTGCCAATCACTTCTGTGTGTGACCCTGTACAAAGAACCTAAAGACTTAAACTCCTCTGAATATCAGTTTTGTCATCTGTACAGTGAGATGATGACATCTCCTTTGCATTTCTCTGTGGAGACACAATGAAAATGGCCTGTCCCAATCTCAATGCAAGACACTGCCCTTTGCTCCTTCGTTTCCAAAGACTTGGTATAAGAGACGGGTTTTGTGGACATGCAGTGTGAGCATCTCTTTTCTTCTCTTCTTTGATGATAATGTGTTCTGCAATCGAGCTTCTTGGATGAGAAGAATAAGACATTATTGAGTCGACCCAAGCGGTTCCACAAGGAAACTTCCAAATGGACAAGGAGGCATACAGGATCTCTCCCAAGACAACCTCTGCTTCACATTCATTCTTTTCTAAGTTGGAAGCAGCAGCAAGCATGTTTGAATGTTTGCAGAACCCTAGGTGCCGTGTTGTTCTACCAATGTTCTTGCATTTCAATTCTCTGACGACCCTGTGGGAGGTGAAATCATCCACTTGAGAGATGGTGAGACAGAGGATTGGTAGCTGAAGTCAAATTTGTCCAAGGACGAGGCTGAGCTGGAATATCAGGTTTGTCTGACCCCCCCCCATTCTGTTACTTCTCAAATAATTAGAAACCTTTGGACACTTCAGGAATAGGGTCTAACCAGGAGTGAGCAGTGCACCAAATAAAAAGGGTGCTTTTTCTTTCTTAAAAAAAGTCTTTAAATTTTCCTTGTCACAGGATGTGGACATTGCTGTTAATGTGGGTCTCATGCACACCATGTTCCACACCACAGTCTCCACAGACTGTCGCTTCCCTCCACCTCCGCCTCAGTGTCCCCCTTGTGCGGCTTCATCTCCCTGCTACAGTAAGCTCAGTTCTGTAAGACCAGTTCTTAGATTTTTTTTTTGCCTTTGGTCATTGGTTTCTCCCTTAATAATGTTTCTTTTTATCCCACATATGAGAGAGATCATTATCCCCAAACAGGCACTTTTAAATATTGCTGCTTAATTTTTTTTCTATTGCTACAGTGTCTTCTTTTATTTCTAATAGTAACTTTTTAATGCTCATGGACAAATGAAGAATGGTAATTTTTTTTTCTGGCCACACGTCCTGGTGCTTGGGTGGGAGGGGGCAAGTCATCCTGGGATTGAACCCGGGCTTCCTACAAGCAAAGCATAAGTTTCAATCCTTGGAGTCATTTCCCTAAGCCATGAATGGAGCTCTGGCCAGCATTCTGGCTGCCTGTAAATGTAAGGCAGATCACACCTAGGGGCAGCAGGGATCCCTGGATCTGATTCCGGGAGGGCTGCTTCAATGAGGATGATTGTGATACAGGGGAGCAGGGAGCACGGAGGAATCTGAGCCAGAGTGGCCTGCAGGGCAGAGTCCATCTAGGAGACCTTGCAGGGCTGTCACTTGGTCTCTGTTCCAGCCTACTGGCTGGTAGAGGAATCAGGTAGTTTGTGAAACCGGCAAAGGGCTAATTGACCCCAGAGCCCCTGAGAGCTACCAAGGGGCACTTTCCAGTTGAGAACCAGGCTCTGCTCAGCAGAGGGATTACCTGACTGCAGAAATGACCCTATTCTCCTTGCCTGGAAACCTGGGTCAGGGTCAAGTCCACTCCCCTGAGCCAGGCATCAAGTGTTGTTAGTCCTTGAGGGACTCCCCAAACACACACACACACACTCAGACACACAGTCATACACTCTCTCACACACATCACTTGTATCACTTGTCTTCCCGTTGTTCATAGATTTGCTCGAGCGGGTACCAGTAACATCTCCATATGTCCTGTCACATGCTAGTGTAGCCCAAGGGCATCTGCTTGCTCCAGGAACATGAAGAGCATGAAGAGCTTCAAGCCATTCCTTCAGGTCATGGGAATGAGGTCTATAATTGTTACTGTTTTTTTGACATATCAAATACAACACGAGTAGCTTGCCAGGCTCTGCCATGTGGGTGGGATACTCTTGTAATAGCCTCTCATCTTGTGCATTTATTGAGATGAACCATGCGGCCACAAAGCAGCACGAGATGGGTAAAGATCAGCTTTTCTGCTGGGTGGAGGGATCTCTGACGAGCTGTGGAGTCTGGATGTTGAAAATGGCGGCCCTCATGGTGTGGGCATTCCTCTGGCTTCTTGCGAGGCTCTGCTGGAATGGTGGACCAGGGCTAGAACCCACCTTCCCTCCTGGTGCCTCATGATCAGTTGGGCACAGGGAGAGCCAGTAGCAGCTCTGCCCCGTGGATCTGAGTCTCTAGATCAGGCATACCCCAGGTATGCCTCACAAACATCACTCTATCACTGTCTTCCTGATCATCATCAATTTGCTTGAGCGGACACCAGTAACATCTCCATATGTCCTGTCTCATGCTAGTAGAGCCCAAGGGCATCTGCTTGCTCCAGGAACATAAAGAGCCTCAAACCATTACATCAGGTCATTGGAATGAGGTCTATAATTGTTACTGGTATTTGGCATATCAAACACAACACAGGAGGCTTGCCAGACTCTGCCGTGCGGGTGGCATACTCTTGTAGTCACCTCTAAATCCAGCATTTATTGATGAACTGCGCAGCCACAAGCAGTCGCGCAGCCGGGCTGTAATAGGCTCTTCTGCTGGGTGGAGTTCTGACAAGAGGGAAGTCCGGATGTGGAAAATGGCGGCCCTCATGGAGTGTGGGGGGGGTTGTCTGGCTTGTTGCAAGGCTCTGCTGGGGTGGCGGACCAGGGCTAGAACCCACCATCCCTCCCAGGTGCCTCGTGAGTGGCTGGACACAGGGAAAGCCGGTAGCAGCTCTGCCCCATGTCTGTGAGTCTCACACACATACACACTCATAAACATTCTCATGTACATACACTCATATACCACAGTCTTATATACAACTCCCTTTACAACACACATCTAACATATATGCACACATCTCCAACATTCTCACACACACTCATATAAACATTCCCTCACACACATTCATACACAATCTCACACAGTCATGAACACATGCACTCATGTGCCAAACGCCTACTCACACTCCTATACAACTCTCCCTTATATATGCATGTAATACACACTGTCTCCAACATTCTCACACATTCTCATTGTAGCATTTCCTCATATGCTCTCACGTCAACATTATACTCACACACAACACTTTCACACAGTCACATAAACATTTTCATGTACATACATGCTCTCATATACAGTCTTACACTCTGACAGACAACTCCCTTACAACACACATGTAACATTCACACTCATCTCCAACATTCTCACACATACTTAAACTCATAAGCAGCCTTCTCTCTCTCTCTCTCTCTCTCTCTCTATCTCACACACATGCGCACACATAGACATGCACACTCACACCACTGCTCCATGTACCTTAGTTCCATATTGTCTGGCAGATAATGCCCTCATCCCAGGATGCCCTCCTTCCTTACCCATCTTCTAGGTACATTTTCTAGATTATTTGCTGTGACTCAGCTGGGGACCCCATTGCCCACCGCACTAGTGTCTTTCTCTGTGTCCTTGGGGCCTCCTATGTTTACCCTGGGCTCCTACACCATATAGGGTTGGTGACAGTGGACTGCTTAAGAACACACAGCCTGGAGCACATTTGGTTAAAGACTGCAAGGAGTCTACACTTAGCCACACTGTCCTTTCTCCATTGGTGAGCGGTGACAGCATCCACACTCACCACTCTTGTCCGAGAGTCTTTCTGCTCTGCCTGGGGCTCCCAAGATGCTTTGGCACATGAGAGTTGAGTATGCAAAGCTGCTCATCACAGACTGGACTTAACTGGTGGTGAGTCAGTCAGAATCACTGGGTCACCAGGCTGAGGGCTCCGTCTCCTCCTGGAGCTCATTCTCCTCGCAGGCTCCCAGGCACCACGTAGCCCCAGTGCCAGCCCTATTCCCAGGCCACACAGCAAACCCGCCCACATCCACATTAATTACTCCTCCTGGAGGTTAATTTGTAAGGAGATGGTGGAAGTAGTTATTTTAATAGTAATTATTCAGATCATGCTGGGGGTTGTTCCATAATGGGTAATTATCTGCAGCATAAATGGGAAAACAATATAGTCAATTCTATTTAGCTCTTTCTTCCAAGCCCAGAGTGAATCCTGGGGAGCAGCCAGCTTCAGCTGACGTTGTTTAATAATATTCTTATCAAACCCAAACAGAAGTCACTTTCGGCCGTGACTGAGGAAGGTGGCTGATTTGCCAAGACCAGCTGCAGGGGGTCTGTGTGGGCTCTGGGTCTGGTGTTGACCTTTCCTTTGATGTGCAGTGTGCCCGGGCTGGCAGGAGTTCACTGTTACCCATTGCTCACCCCATTGGCTCACTCCCGTACGACCATCTTTTCCTTCTTCCGCTCTTTTGCTCATTATTCACCTCATCAACCAATTGTAAAGCGCATTTAAAAATAATTTCTCAAAAGAAACAAACAACAAACTAAAAAATGTTTTTTTAATGTTCATTCCTATCCAATTCCTTCCTTCTTTACATCAATAGTCCACTCATTTCTCCTTCCATTTATTATACTTTCTTCAGATATTTTCCCTTCCCTTTGTTGTTGGAATGATTGGGGGAGGGTCACACTCTGCCTGTTGTACCCTTTGCTGGTCACACTTTGCTGCTGGGGATCATAAACACCAGAGCATGGGATCAAACTTGCAACCCCATGCCTGGAAGGCAGGGGCTGTACCACTGAGCCAAGATGCCCGTTCCCCTCCTCCTTTATACGTTTCCTCCCTTCAGTGAGTATTCAGCTACTCAATCACTCATTTATTTAATTTTTCATTCTTTGAATGGTTTCCTCATCATTTATGAACAAGCTCTTTGATGCACAACTTCATTCAGCATTCTTTTGCTCATTCATGAATTTATTCACTATCTTTTCTTTATTCATTCTTTCAACATGTATGGCTTGCTCATAAATTAGGTCTGTTGGTCTCTGGGCCGCTAAGATTCAGCAGCCTGGCTTTTCCAGCCAGCAGTTTCTGGGCCCCCCCATGGAGAATTCTCCAGAGCAATTTCCTTATGTAAACACTTTGTCAACTTTGACCCTTTGTCAAAGTTCAGGAAGATAACTCTGAGGTCCAAGACTTGAGTGACTGAGTGAGCTGTTCCAAACTTGGAGATTGAGAACACCAGGGAAAGGTGGCTAGAATGGGGCCACGGTCTTTTCTGTTTGACATTCTGAGTCTGAAGGTGCAGACAACATACACAAGAGAAGCTGTCTGGTGCTTGCATGCAAAGATCAAGGCGGAAAAAGGCACATTTGGAGCAGCATCACATAGGGCCCACCCACAAGGCCTCTGCAGGGCTTTGGGCAGCAGAAGCTCTTTTCTTGTCATAGTCCCATCTCCCAGTTCCCTTTTCTTGCTTGGGGCTCAGAAAGAAACAAGGACATGGGAAAAGCCGAGGGGGTGTCTTGGCCACCACTGTGGCCTGACGTGTTTCACTCTGAAGTTGGCTGGGGCTCTGCATAGGCTGAGTGCAGCTCCTGCGCCATCAGTGCTCGGGCCCGCTGTGCGTGGGCAGGTGCTGGAGCCGCTTGTGGGGGACAGGGAGAGGCGAGTGCAGAGGCTGACCAGTGGTGTGTGTAGACTCGTTGCTCCTGCATGTGGCTCCTTCTGCAGGCTCGACCACTCTGCTGTCAACCCCTGCTCCAGGACTTGGGGAGGCAACAGCGATTCTCCTGGTGGCCATTAACCAGGGCCTTTCCCTGAAGCCCATCCCTAAGAGTCCCCTGCAAGACCTAAGGTGGTCTCAGGACCACCAAGCAACCTTAGAGGCAAATCTAACTTCTCCCCACCCCCAGGGGCTTCTCCATCATCCTACTCACAGAGGATGGTTGCTTCCCTGTATTGTTCTTTCATTCCAGATCCCAGGTACAATATAAGATGACCCTTCCTGCCACCTCTCTACTCCCTCCTTTATCTCCCATCATAGTTAACTTATTCATAACTTTACTAGGTGGAAGGAGGGATCTCAGAGAGAAAATAGTCCAGCCCCGGCTTCACACATGCTGAGATCTGAGGGGGGAGAGAGCCCCTATGGAGCAAGAGGCTCAACATTACCCAGCTGACCTGGCCCAGGTCCTCCCACTCCTGCTTCAGTGCCAACTCCATCCCTAGCTCTGTGGGGTCCTGTCCCTCTCTACCTGCTGAGGGCTTCTTGGACCTGGCCTCAGAAGTTCTCACACATTTTTCCATCAGACACAAAACGCCATGCACTACACATCTGTCTAGGAAGAGGCAAGTCACCTACCACTTTCTTTTTTAAACACCCCTGCCACACATGCTCTCATAATCACTTTCACACTCATATAGCCATGTACACACACTCATACACATTCTCACATATACACACTTGCACACAGAGACACACCCACTCACACATACTCACAAATACCTACACACATTCAGAAGAACCCATCTAACCCACATATCAACACACACAGACACACACACATTTGAAGACACACATACACACTCATTACACACATGATTCACACACTCACAGACACACACAGCCTATTTTCCAATCCAAGTGAATGGTAGGGTCCCCCTGGGAGGGCTATTGATGACCCACATGCAACCTGGACTCCAACAACAGTCTCCATGGCACAAGAGTTTGCTGTTGGGAGATCCGAGTCACCACACATGCAAGCACCACCCCCCCACACACACACCCTCAGACATACCTCATGAATACATTTCTAATTTACCTCTTACACTTCGTTTAAAGGGGAGGAAGAGCAGCTCATTTCCTGCATCTTTCCCTCATGGCTGCCTTGTTCTCTTGTCCTTCCCAGACCCAAGGGAGAGGCCATCACTTCACTCCTCCAAGTCAGGGCAGAGGAACAAAACTCTCGGGCTCCAGAGAGATGAGGACACACAGCTGGGAAATAGCATTTAGCATTTTAGATATCTCCATCTTTCTAGTCCTGGTCTCACAGCTATACACTCGCAAGGGCTAGCTTAGAACCCGGCCCTTGCTGGATACTTTATTTAAACAACCCACTGCCTCTAAGGGCATAGCCATGACTTCTCCCAGCCATGCTCTGAATCCCTCTTGTGCCGTGTCTCCTCTGAGCCCAGGAGTGAGCCTTTACCAATACCGGGGCAGCCCCTTCCTTGCCCTCCTTCCCTGGTCCCATTTTTCTCAGGATAGAGCCAGATTCTTTTTTTTTCTTTTCTCCTTTTTTTTAATTGAAGGATGCTCATGTAGAGTCCTGGCTCCACAGGGTTCCAACATGCACCCTCCACCCGAACCCATCTCCCATCACCAACGTCCCGTCTCCCTCCCCTCCCGAATCCCAACCACTGGGCGGGCTCTATATGTCATCTCCTTCCTCTGTATATCTTCCTCTCAGCAAAACCTCCTGCTGTTCAGGGAATGCAGTGTACCAAAAAACATCATTGTTTCACCACCCTAGTGGCCCGCGGGCGCGCTTGCCGCGCGACCTGGGCTCGAACTGGTTTTGCTGATCCTCTGGTCGTGGGGCATTTTCCCAGCGTCCGGACAATGAAAATGGTGGCTAGTGTGATGGACGAGTCCCATCCGGCTGCTTCCGGGACCCCCGGAGGCGACGGGCCCACTCCCAAAGCCCATCTGCCCTCCTCGGGGTTCCATAGTCAGCTGAGGCCCGGCGCGAGCCAGGCTCCCACCTCCCGAGCCGTCTGCAAGACTCTGGATGCCGGCCCCGTCAGCAGCTCCGGGCGGGGAAACCGGGCTCGTCACGATGGAGGGGGAAGGGGTGACCACGCCTCCATCTGACGACTTCCCAGTGCTTCCTCGCCTCTTGGAGCCGCCTACCTGGGCTCGAACTGGTTTTGCTGGTCCTCTGGTCGTGGGGCATTTTCCCAGCGTCCGGACAATGAAAATGGTGGCTAGTGTGATGGACGAGTCCCATCCGGCTGCTTCCGGGACCCCCGGAGGCGACGGGCCCACTCCCAAAGCCCATCTGCCCTCCCTCGAGGTTCCATAGTCAGCTGAGGCCCGGCGCGAGCCAGGCTCCCGCCTCCCGAGCCGTCTGCAAGACTCTCTAGAGCCAGATTCTTAAGACCTCCATGACCTCCCTCCCCCTCTCTCTTCCCCCATCCACCTCTCAGACCTCCTGGCTGACTTCCCACTTCTGTCTGTGCCTGGGGCATGGCCCACCTGTGCTCTGCTCTTCCGGGCTGCTGATAACCTGGAAAGTGCCCAGGTCCTCTGTGAACCCACAACCCAGGGCCCCTCTGAGGAGCCCCCTTCACTGCTCATTACAACAATGCCCCTGACCACTCATCCACTGCTTGAATTCACCTCTTGCTCCTCCTCTCTGCCCAGTTAACTCTTTTCATGCACCAATATATGGTGCATTCTCTGTATTTCCTTTGCTTACCTTTCTTTGTTTACTTTGTTTTGCTGCCTGTATTTTTCCCAGCCTTGGTTGCAGGCTTGACAAAGGAAGGCAGCTAGTTTTGCTCAGCACCAATTCCTGTGGAATTAATACTCTGAGAACATTGCTTGGTTTGTAAATATTTATCATGTGAATGAATGGAAGAATCCTGTTGAGTGTATGTGGAATCAAGACTTTCAGACAAGAAGCAAATAGCAATTAAAATATATTTTCAGGGCCTGGTGGAAGAGAGCCATCAGGAATCATGGTGATTTGGGGTCCAGGAAAGCTTCTTGGAGGAGGTGATATCTGAGCTGAGACTCAATTCAACAGGTCAGGCAATAAATCTCAGGAGGGGCTGACCTGCCCAAGGACATATATGTGGTTAATTGAAGAAAAGGCTGGGGGGAAAAGAAACTAGAAATATTTGTTGTAAGACCTAGTGGGAGTGGATCATAGATCAGTGTGGGGCACTGGTCTCCTGACGTGGTAGATTCAGAGACTTTAAGGGATAAGAGTTCAGGTCTAGGTATCAGTCCCCTACAGTGAATAGAAAAAGCTGGGCAGGCTATTATGCTTCTAGTGAAAGCTAGGGAACCAACAAGGTTTCCTTCATTCCCCAACTTGTGCCAGAGGTGTTCTGGGGTGCTTGGTGTGAGAGGTCCTATCTGATGAAACTTTGCAGTGGCAAAACATGATCTCGTGAGGTAGGTCCTTAGCAGTCTCGCTGGAAGGAAGAGAAGATGGAGGCCTAAGGTGATGGCAGGAGCAGAGGGCTCAAATCCAGTGAAGTCTATTTCTCCCACTTTGGGGGTCCACACAGGGATTTTGTTTGAAACAGATAAAGATAAAGTTATTCAAGGTTAAAGTCAAGATGAACTTTACGGACAAGAGTGGGGACAAATCTTGGTTGCATATGCTAGACCAGCAGAGGGTGGCAGGAAGGTGGGGGGCTGAGTCGCTATAAAGAACATGCTTAAGGCAGAACGAGTGGCCATTGGCAGGAAGCTGCTTCTCCCGCTGGGCACGTCTCGTGCAGAAAGGATCCGAAACATTCTAAAGATGCACTGTTTGTCTTACAAAGTCCTGAGATGTTGCAGTCTGCTCCATAATATAGTTGCATTTAGTTTAGTAAAGGTGTTACCCTCCAAATCTTTGAAGGAGGTGTATTCCTTAGGGAGATACTCCGTACCTGGCCCTTGATCAGCTGGAAAAGCAGAAAAGTGGGTATGGATGAAGGCTGGAGTTTTAGCATAGGAATTAACTGCCCTGGTTTTGTGGATACATGAGTTCCCTGGGATATAGAATTGACTACACCACAATGGGCATGGTCTTAGGTTGAGTAAATTGATCGGATTTTTTGTGAAACTAGAACTAGCAAAATGGGAATTTGAGAGGTAGAAGGTATGGCTGAGAATGTTATCTTTGTTGTAAGATGCGAGAAGCTTGTTCATTCTTCTGTCAATGACCTACAAGTCTCCTTGAGCCTCATGTGTATGGTGGTGATAGCAAAGGTGCCTCCTTTCTGAGACTGTTGTGAGGACTTACATGGAAGGGTCACGTGGGCCAGATGGACCCATCTTCATGTGTGTAGGAGGTGATTCTTTTTATGGGGGAATGGAGGGCACACCTGTCAATGCTCAGGGATTGCTTTTGACTCTGTACTCAGGAATCATTCCTGGCAGGCTTAGGGGACCATATGGGATGCCCAGGATTGATCCCAGGCTGCCACATATAAGGCAAGTGCCCTACACACTGTACTATCTCTCCGGCCGCAGGAGGTGATTCTTAACTTCTCAGCACTCAAAAATTAAGGTTTACAGTGTCTCAGTGATGGGCAAAAGGATTGGGGAAATTTTCCCTAACCATCCACAGAAGGAAGGAGACATGGTTGTGGGCTGGAACGCAGGAACTTACTTCAAATAGTTTCCTGTCCTCAGCTTCTGCTTCTCAGATTGTTTCATCCATCCCAGAGCCCCGCTTACTAGAATGTTTTCTTTTTTTTTTCTTTTTGTGTCACACCTGGCAATGCTCAGGGGTTATTCCTGGCTTTGCACTCAGGAGAAGGTGCTTGGGAGACCATATGCGATGCTGGGGAACAAACCCAGGTTTACTGCATGGTAGGCAAATGCCCTGCCTACTGTGCTATCTCTCCAGCCCCACTAGAATGTTTTCTGATTCTGGAAGCTGCTTTGTTGACTTTCAGGTCTTATCAATGTTGCATGAGGTCCCTATGACTAAGCTAGTAGGGAAATCTAATTGGTTTGGGGTTTATGAACATAGGAGAATTGATTAGCCATCTATTAAATTGTTGTTGTGTAGAACGTAAGCAGTAAAATGCTTTCAAGGCAAAAACAAACATGGATTGCCATTCTGTAACCCACAGGGCTATAGGGACCCTTTTCCCTGCATGGGGAAGATTTAGAACTGTAAGCTATGGGCCGGAGTGATAGTCCAGTGGGTAGGGCACTTGCCTGGCATGTGGCCGACCCAGGTTCAATCCCTGGCATCCCATATGGTCCCCTGAGCACTGCCAGGAGTAATTCCTGAGTGCATGAATGCAGATCCAGGAGTAACCCCTGAGCATTGCAGGGTGTGACCCAAAAAAAAAAAAAATAACTGTAAGCTATACCTGCCTCTTGTGCCTCAAGGCAGATACCCTAGAATCATAGGCTATAGAACTTGTGTTGATCATGACGGGGAAGTGTTTTGTTCAAGGTCACCCAGCAATCCCAAATCTCAGACTTTCTAATGCAATGATCTTTTCATTAAACCACATAACTCTCCTAGGACTTGTTCAGCATTTAGGACTTTACAGCTGCTGCCCATGGTTCTGAAGGTAAAGGGGAGAAGGAGGAATTCATTCCCCCTCCTAACCTATGCAACTGGACCACAATTCCTCCCCAACTTCCCTCAAGAATGCCAATGACCTGAAATTTCCTGGCTGTGCCGTCCCACATTAGCCACAGGGGCACCAAAGTTAGCTCTCTTCTATCTGCCTTGATATGGACAAGGGGAGTTGACTTCCCAAAGGAGGGGACGGATGGGGTATGTACTTAGCAGGTGCTGGATCAGCTAGGAAGAAGTAATGTGTAGGAGTCAAGGGCAGATTATTAGCCAAGATCCTAGTTGGACTGACTGTCAGATTCGTTGGGCCTCCTGGAAGATGTGGAGTGAGGGTGAGGTAGAGCAGGAAGAACCCAATTAATCAGATTTGATTTACACTTTGGAATCAGGCCAAGTGAGACAGTAGGCCAACAGCAGAGAAGACGGATTTGCAGAGGCTGGCAGTAAAAGTAGCAGATGTGCCTCATGATATCAAATTGTCCTCTATTTAATCCCATTCTACATAGTCATAGAGCACAAATGATATTAGCCAGTTTATATGTGTGCTTTCATTGAATCCATGAGGCAACCATATACAATGTAGGGAATGCGGCCTCAGAGACGAAGGGACTTGCTAGTGCAAGAGCAATCTGTGACGGAATCTGTGTGCCAATCCGGTGTTTCTGACAGCATCTCCCCCACCTGCTAGTACAGCACAGAGCCGGCATTGCCACTAGAGTGCGCTCTACACACTGAACAAGTGAGAGGGCTGAGCAGGGCCCTGGGTTGTTCATTTTTGAACCCTCTGGGCTATTCATCTTTGGTCAGAGGCAGGCATCAAATTGGTGTGGCATCCCATCCCTGGGAGGATACCATGTGTTGGCAGGCACCCTCTCCATGCAGGGTGAGGGACAGGGTGTCCCTCTCCACTGGCCAATCAGCATAAACAACCAGCCTCCAGGTCTTTCTTGACATGGGCTCAGGTGTCATGTGTCAAGAACCCTGACTCACCCACTGGGTATATCTGAAACATCAGGGACCTCCTTGAGAGTATGTGATTCTCTGAATAACAGCAAAAGTCACTGTGCTGAATACCCACTTCCCTAATTCACATGCCCACTGAGTGTCCAGCAGTGAACCCAGAATAGCTGCTCCATGATAGATGGACCAGTCAGCCTCCTTCTTAGGTGGCTTCTTCTGTCACCAAGTGAGAGCTCCCTATAGATCTGAACCCCACGGAGGCTCAGCTTCAGCCCCACCCTACCCCCATCATACATTGGTATCAGTTCCTTATTTATCAGGGTTGGGAGGAAGGGGGTGGGGAGCCAGGCACACAGAGGACAAATTACGGAGCCAACCAACAAACTTCTTCCTGTTCATTCCCCTAGGAAATAACCAGTTTCTTTCAAATTAATTCAAGGCCAGACATAACAGGAGGATAAAAACCAGCCCATTGAAGTTATTTTCTTAGTCTAGAATTAATCTACTCATCAGCTTAGCTAACAGGGAGAAAACATGCTTCTTCAATAGTTTTCAAACTGAAAATAAATGCCTCATTAAGTGAAACATATTAACCTGAGAACAGTATTGATGTAGGACAGACTAATGAATGTCATTATAGGGAGGCTCAGCTGTCCTCCGAGGGACCCATCAGCCATTAGAGGCTCCCCACCAAGGCGCTCAGCTATGGGAGACAAACTGAAGACCTCAAAGGGCGGGAGACAGTGTCAGGAAATGGCTAAGCTGGGGGCACAACTGAGTTTCCGGCAATATCAGGGAGCAAATCCCCTTCTGCCCCAAAGGACTGGTGGTTGGAGGATGAAGACTCCACGAATCCAGCAAAGTTCCAAAAAAGCTTTACTTAAACAAGTTCTGGCAATACAATCTAATGTTAGAAAAACCCCAAACTTCCAATTCTCTGTCTTCTGGACCCAGACCTCGTGCTTGGATTAGGATCCTAAGCCAAGATGGACGCTGGACTTTGAATCATGTGCTCAGGCTGGAGCCCAGGCCCAGATGGAAGAAAATGGACCACAGCGAGAGAGGTCAGCAGGCAGAGGGTGTCAGTAGGGGCCAGAAATCTATCACATTCAGGTGCCAGTCCGCAAGTGAGCTCACCTGACCCAGGCCATACAAATGCTAATTCACCCCTAGCCAGAGCTTGCCTTCAGCTTTCCTGCAGGCATGTGTAGAGACAGGAGTCAGGATATCTGAGATGAAATATAACTCAGGATTAATACATGGGGAAAGAGCGTTTATCTATACCATGAATTCCTACAACCAGATATATATTTCTCCAAACTTTGAGATCCTTATCTTTACTTCAGGGTAGTTCTGAGTATCAGCCTTTAGCATTACTGAGAGCCCTGCTCGCTTGCCACGAGGCAAACAACATTCCTCTCTGATCTAGTAGGGCTATTTTATTTAAAGGAGCATCCAAACATGGCCAGGAAAACTCTGGTAAAATTGTCCAGTCCCAAGGAGAGGATCCGCGAGAATATGAAAGGAAATACATTGACCAGTTAACAGAATTCATGGTAAGAATACTCTGCCACATAGTCACAGATCCAAAGTGTCTTTCTGCCCCCTGTCTACAATGTGACCTGCAGGAGACAATTCCAGGCAAGATGCAGAGGCTCTGGCAGCTGTGACCAGGAGCCCACCAGGGAATGTCTTTCAACAACACAGGGAGTGAGAAGACAGAGAGGCTGAGGTAGCAGGGACCCACATGGCCTGGCTGTTGCAGTGAGCTAATCTGCTTAGCAGACACATGCACCTTTGATGTGACTGGAAAAGTACGGTGTCCATCTCTGTAGTGTCTAAGCTGGGAAATGCTGGTTCCTTCGTCTAAACAAGAGGGGCATGTAGGGGGTGGAGGTTAGGTGCCCAGAGCTAGGGCTGCCTGGTCATTGGAACCTGGCAGTGTATTTTCACGTGGGTCATGGGTCTGGGTGTTCCATGCAGTACTGAGTCAAAGGAGATGAGGGTTTAGCAACATATCCCAGGGGCCCAGCTGTGAAGGAGATACTAAGAGTTGAGTCCAGGTTGGGATGATTGGGGGAGTGGAGACCTTCTCAGACCCTGCCTGACCCCTATCCTAGGTGGGATGTCCACAATCCCCCTCCCAAGGCGCATCTGCTGAAGTTCTGGAGAAGCATTCTCAGAATTGGGGGGTGCAGAACCACTCTGTGTCTTGAGAGAATTCTGTGCACTATGAACCAGCCTGGCTGAGGTTCCGGGCCTCAGGAACCAGCTCCTGGCCAGTCAGGAGCTCTTGACAAGTTACTGACTCCATTTCCTTACCAACCCATGGGTTGGGTGATTCCCTGCCCTGCAGTGCCCTGGGAACTAATAAAACAAAGTTCCTTATACACAGTAGTGACTTGGGGAAGGGCATCCTTGGGCTCTGGGTGGGGCTCCTATCCATCCTGGTCCGTGACAGGTCCTGTGGGTGGCTTGTGGAGGAACAGAACTGTCCTTCTTGAGGTCTGTGCCTAAGATTCAGGCTCCACACTAGCCTCTGAGCCTACTGTTCCTCCAGGTGCTCATAGAGATGAGGTGGCATATGGTTTGTCCCGGATGTCTGTTGAGGGGGAAGGATTAGGAAGTCTAATCCAGGGCCCCATGGGGGCTGGTCTCTCTTGGACCTGTGAGTGAGCAGAGGCAGGCAGGGTCAGTGAGTGGCCAGGAAAGCATCATGGCAGAGGGCTAAAGAGATGCCCAACACCTGGAGTTCCCCTGTTACTCCCCTTAGGGGCTGGGGAGAGTGGCAGCTGCCTCACCTCTCAAGGGCCCCATTGTCCCTGCATCTGGAGTTTTGGTGCTGCCACCGACTCAATAGCCTTCCTGTAGCTCTGACCCATGGGCATAGGCAAGAGGTTTTTCTGGACTCTATTGAGTTCTTTTAGTTGTCACATTAAACTCTTGATTACTCTGAAATTATATCTTGAAATCAGAAAGTTTGAAGCTTTCAACTTTCTTTCTTTTCAAGATTGGCAACATAGGGTTCCTTGGTAGTCTATATGATGCTTAGAATAGGTTTTTTTCTGTCTGTAAAACATATTATTTGAATTTTGACAGGAATTCAAGGAAAAGTATAGTGCTTTGGAAATTATAAACATTTTAGCAATATTATCTTCCAATCCATGAGCATGGGGTATCTTTCTATTTGTGTATCCTTTATGTTCTTTTGACATTATTTTGTAGGTTCTTTTTAAAATTGGATTTTAAAAAAATTGAATCACCATGAGATGCACAGTTATAAAGTTGTTCATATTAGGTTTCAGTCATATAATGTTCCAATACCTGTCCCTTCACCAATGTACATTTCCCACCACCAATGTTTCAACTTTTTGCAGTTTTGGGCATGTATATCTTTGCTACCTTGGTTACAGTTATTTCTTAGTGTTTTATTAATTCTAATGCAATTGTGAAATTATTTTCTTAATTTGATTTCATAAGCTAGTGCTAGCATCTAGCTGTTTTTCCATCATAGTGATTTGGTATCCTGCAATCTTGTTTATTCATTCATTACTTCTAATCATTTTTTGGCTATAATATACATACAGGATCATATCATCAGTAAACAGAGATAATATTTTTTTTCTTTTCTAACATGGATGTCAATTTTATTCAAAATTAATACTTTTTTTGAGCAATAGAATTTCACAGCAAAATTGAGGGTCTGTACAGAGCTTTCTTATATGCCCTTGACCCCACACATTGTTTACCTAATTAGCAGCCACCCCACAAGTGCAGTACAATATTTGTTATAGTTGACGAGCTATGGTTGAAGAATCTACACTGGCACATCTAGCACCCAAATCCTTGGTTTACATTAGGTCCACTCTTGGTTGGGTGCATTCTATGGTTTTAAACAGGTACATCATGGCAGGTGTCCAGTGCTAAAGTATCGAACAGTATTTCTTTTGCTCTAAAAATCATGTGTTCTGTCTGTTAATCCTTCTCCTCCACTCCCTGGTGAGCACTAAATGTTTTACTGTCTTCACGGTTTTGCTTTTTCCAGAAAGCTGTGTCATTGGAATCATATAGTCTGTAGTATTTTCAGATTGATTTTTTTTCACCTAGTAACAGCACTTAAAATTTGTCAGTACTTTCATTGTTTGATAGCACATTATTTTATTTTGTTTGGTTTATGTTCTGGGCCACATCAGTGGTTATCAGGACATACTCTTTGTTCTGTATTCAGGGGTCACTCCTGGTAGCGCCAAGGATTGAACCAGGGCCGGCTGCATGCAAGGCCTGCCTTATCCCTGTGCTATCTTTCTGAATGTCATAGCTAAACTTTTATGCCAAATAATATCCCATAATATTTAGGTGCCACACAGTCATTTTTTCAATAATTTATGCAAGATATCACATTGCTTTCAAGTTTTAGAAATTATGGATAAAACTACTGCTACTCTAAGGTCAGGTTTTAGTGGGGTGTTTTTTTTTTTTTTTGGGTCACACCTGGCGATGCACAGGGGTTACTCCTGGTTACTCCCTGGCTCTGCACTCAGGAATTACTCCTGGCGGTACTCAGGGGACCATATGGGATGCTGGGGATCGAACTCCGGTAGGGTGCTTGCAAAGGCAAATGCCCTCCCTGCTGTGCTATTGCTCCGGCCCCAGGTTTTATTGTTTTTTACTTTCTTTTTTCTTTCCTTTTGTTTTTTGCCTAACTGCCATGGCATTTAGTAACAGGTTGCTCTGGACACACTAATATTGCACCTTATCAATATTTAATTGCTTTGAGATTTCAGCATAGTTGAATATAAATGGCACTTACGGGCATATTTGTCTTGTTCCTTATTATAGAGAAAAGCTTTAATTCTTTCACCACTATGATAATAATTGGGAGATTTTTATCATGTTGAAGTTCTTCCAGTTTGTTGAGTATTTTTATGTAGGGTATTTGAATTTTTCAAATCATTTTTTGCATCAGTTGAGTAGATATGTGGGGCATTCCCTGTTCATAATGCTGATAAGCTGTATACATCAGTTGTTTTGCTTCAGCTGGTCTCTGCCTTTGAACTCATCTACTGATACTTTCAACTCTGTGAAAAATGATAGAAACACAATAACTGTCAAACAACAAGGTTGCCCAAATAGCCCCTCCTTGCTAGGGCTTCCTGGACTTCTTATTAAGCACCACAACTCAATAGCTCCCAACACATGGGCCATTTTTTTATAGTTAATGTATCCATTAAGAAAAAAGACTGGAATATCCACACAGCTGTTGCCACTGGGTGACAAGCAATCTGCAAGTACCTTTCATGTTATCTCTGATGTTACAGGTAATCTGTTCCGCCCTAGCAGGGTACTTCCTGCTTGGCTTCATGTCTCTAGCCCTTATCGTCTAAGCTAAGCTTATTTTACCCGGGGAACTAACCTGATTTTTACTATAATTTTTTACTGGGGAAGGGGTTGAGCCAATTTTCCACAATTTGCACAGTTGAGCTACCTTGCGTTCCAGAAATAATTTTCTACTTGATTATAGTGTATAATCTGTTTTGTGTACTCTTGAGGGAGAAACTTGGAGTTGGGAAAGTGTATCCTGATTGCATTACGATGCATTGGGGGTAGTGGGGAGAATCCATGGCAGGCAAATGCACTCTTTCACTCACTTTGGGGAGGATTCTTGGAATTTATACTCACCAAGTTTCTAGAAACCGTAAATTCTCACAAAGTCAATTTAGAATCAATATTATCACTAAGTTGATGTCTTAGAGGAATGAGGGTTTGAACTTCTCAGTCTTCTGGTTTGCTTATGCTGTTCTTTTCTCCCGCAGGTTTGAAACACGTTTTTACTGGCTGTAGTATTTGGGTCTGGCATGTTCTCCTGCACTTTGAAGCTCTCCCTCCATCCTCACCTCGCTTGCACTCCTCCAGCCAGGTTGCTGAGCCTCTCTGCATTGTTTTCCCCACTCCAGGAGGTCATTTTTAAATTTTCAACTGTTTGAAAATAATGTACTTAGACTTTGCTATTTTTTTTTTTTTGGTCTTGGTGAATGTTCTTTGATTTTCTTCAATTTGGGGCTTTATTTCTGTTATTAATTTTGGAAAATTCTGTCACTATTTCCTTAAATATTTAGTCTGCTTTACTCCTGCCTTCTCTGGAATCCCAACACGCATGGAAATAGGTAGCTTGATACTTTCCCACAATTCTTGGATGTTATATTTTGTCCCCCTCATCCCCTGGGCATTTTTTTTGCTTTTGCAAGTTTCAGTTAGACAATTTCTAATGACCTAAATAAATTCTGGGAGGAAGAATACACTAAATGGTACTCAGATATTTCTCCTGATTCCTGCTTTATGGTGAGGGTTCATGCCTGCTGGGGCTTGGGAGACAATATGTGGTTCCAAGGATTGAAACCAGGTCAACCACATGCGAGGAAAGTGCCTACCTGCTGTCCTATTTCTCCATCCCCCACTGCTGTGACTCTGAACATAATAAAGCACCTAAGGGCCAGAGGCCAGGAATGCTACAAAACATTCCAAAACACACAGAGCAGTTTACCCAACTAGCAAAAAAAAAAAAAAAAGAATGCCACTTATCAAATGTTATAATGTGGGGTTTGAGAAACCTCCACCTAAGCTTAAAGTGAGTGAGTAACCAGGGTAGTGAAGGTCATTATCATTTGATCATGACAGGAATTGGGGAGGGGGCTGAGAGAGAGAGAGGAGAGAGACAGACAGACAGACAGTCAGACAGACAGACAGGCAGATAGACAGACAGAGACAGATAGACAGGCAGACAGACAGACAGACAGACAGACAGACAGACAGACAGACAGACAGACAGACAGAACAGTCCTTGAGCAAGGGATGGACCTGGTTGACGGGACCTTTTAGTGAGCTAGGAAGTGCTGGGCCAGGGTAGGGCAGCATTGGGGACATCTTGTGGTGACAGAGAGAAGATGCCATTTTGGAGGCTGAACTGAGGGAAACAAGCTGCTTGAAACAGGTGGTAGGATCAGAGGTTCAGGGGCAGGGAAGGGCCTGGGACACAGAGATGCTATCTATGAGTGGAAACAATCACGCTATCTCTGAGGACCTCTGGGACGTGGCCCAGATAAGAGGGTCTCTCTGAGGATGGGGAGTCTGAAAGGAGCTGGCACCCTCTTGCAGGCTGAGCTAGGGCAGCCCCTGTGGGGACCCAGGTAAGTCAGGTACAGGCACCCGATGCCAGGGGAGGATAAGGCAGCAGGACTGAGAGGGGCAGGACACAGGGAGGTCAGACATCCACATAGGGTCACTGTGTCCCACTGGGATGGGAACTGGACCCAGAGGGCCCCGTGTTGACCTCTGACCTTGCCATCCAGCAATGCAGCATTCTTTGGGGCAATGTTTCAGGGCCTGGAGACCAGTCCCCTGCCTTGGGGTGCTAAGTCTCCCTGAACAATACAACCGTGCGTCTGCAGGTCCTTCAGTGGTAGGAGACCCTCTGGACTGCGGGAATCACCCTGAGCACTTCGTCCCTCCATATCCCTTGAAGCTCCTTCCAGCAATCCACACTCTCCCATTCCGTGGAGAGGAAACGGAGGCCAGGGGTCAAGGGACATGTGGGGAGTGGTAGGCTGAGTCAGGCTCTAACTTTGACTCCAATCCTGGCTCCACTGCTGGTGCCTTGCTCGACCCCACATTTCTGCACCCTACACATGCCTATAGCTCTGCTCATTCTCCTCTGCCACCCTGAGACGCTGGTTCCCAAACCCCACACAAAGAACCCTAGCATATACCTCTCATGGAGGATCACCCCACATGCTCCTAGTGATGGTTATGAATATCCAGCTGTCCTCCCAGGGGCACGCTCCAGCCCTCATGACCAGGTCTGGCAGTGCATCAGATAAATGCACCGTTTAGGAAAGGCAGGTGGGTCCTTCAGCAGACAGTTCCCTGAAATGCCACAGTAATAAATGGGAAAAATAGGCTGGCCAGTGATAACCAGTACCAGAGTATTCATTTCTCTTCTGTCCAACCAGGTACACACAGAGACAGTCCAGGTGATCCATCAGTTTCGAGTTTACTGGGGTCTAAGATGAGATGGGGAGATGTCCTTCCCATCCTCCAGTCTCTGCTCGCCTGCTTAGATTCAAGGCTGCTCTTCTCAGGGCTGGGGAGATGGTACAGTGGGTAAGGCGCTAGTCTTACATGCAGCTGAGCTGGGTTTGATCCCTGACATCCCATATAGTCCCCTAAGCCTGCCGGGAGTGATCCCTGAATGCAGAGACAGGACTAAGCCTGAGCATTGCCAGGTGTGGCCTCCAAAACAAAAAATTAAAGACTGTTTCTCCAGAAGCTTTGAGCAGGAAGGTGGACGTCCCCCCCACCTGCCCCCCTCAACTCCCGCCTTGGGAGGCACAACCCAATATTGATTTGCCCGCTGTGACACAGAGGAAAAATAGCCTTTCATCCAAGGGAACCAAACTTGGTGTCTTGTGAGTCTCTGCTGCCTAACTACAGTCTGACCCTAAAACCAGCCTGAGGCTGCTCTGTGTGTAGGTTTGCCAGCCCTTTGCGAATGAGAAGTCAACCTCACAGGGATCTAGCATGGTCTCACTGGGTTGTTCCTGAGAAGACGCCTGGTATACAATAAATATGGGCGACTGCCATTGTAGAAGCCAGGACTCCTGCTACTTCACTCAGGAAAGGGCAGGTAGAGACCTGAAGGAATTTCACCCTGCAGTCATGCTCTGGGAAAGCGAAATTATACTAATTCCAAAGAGATGTGTAAAGATGCCTGAAAATGAACATGCTGCAGGGAAGGGAAGGGAATGTGAAGCAACAGGGCAAAATGAGGGTCTATATCCTGAGCCAACGTGAAGCAATGGGAATCTGGGATGCCTAGGGGAGAAAAGTGGGTCATGTGGCAAAGACAGATATGCTGTGATTGGACAGAGGGTTCCCTGATAGAAAGGTTATTTCTGGTAGAATAAATCCTAACCCTGAGTAATAACCACATTTTTGTTTCTTCTAGGTCATTGGAAGAGGAGGAAAGTTTTCTTATGAGCCCATAAGGCCTCAGTGAACCTCAGCGCACACTTATCCACATGCTACAGCCACCTGGATGCTCCCAATATTTTGGAAAGGTCCGGCTGAGCACATGGAGAGGGTCCAAGCAACCCTTCAGCACCGTCCTCTCAAACTTCCCTGGAAAATTAACATTTCAGACCTTGGGAGGGTAGACATTCCATTTCATTGTACTGGACTCTCAGTCCTGGGAAGAAGTTTGTCTAGTTAAGCATCTGTCTCTTTCCCAGAGGTTGACCCAGATGGGTCTAGGCCTAGGCTCATGGACTAAGATTCAAGCATTTAACAAGAGGCCTTTCTAGGAAAATAAAGTCACACGAAAGTCAGTGATGGAGTAGATTGGTACCATGGCTTCTAGAGCTGAGCAGTCTGTGGGGAGATTTCTAGATGACAGGGTTGAGGCGCTTTTCAGGTGAAGTCAGGACAGACTATGGGGATTGGACTTCTTTTCCTGGGAGGCATAGGAGGGTCTCTGAGCTCCTGCTGACTGGGTGATCTGGCAACAGGTTGGAAGAGTGACTATACACGAGTCTTTTCAGTGATTTTTGCTAAAGTTTCCATCAAGTTCTCTGACTCTCGCTTATATAACATAAGTAAAGGACAGCTTTAGTTCTCAGTGATGCCAAGTCAGAATTGGAGAGAAACTATAAATGTTAGTTTGGGATGGATAGCCATAGATTGGAAAACACTAGACGAATTCAGGATCTAGTCCAGTTTATAGGTAGAAAATTAAAATGTCAAAGGTAATTTAGAGGAGTGCTGGAATCCAATATTCACAAAAGTGTATTACTGAAACATAATTTTTCTCTCAACCCTCCTCCATATTTTGACCAAAGATAAAATTAATTTTATCAAATCAAATCTAGGTTCAAAAACTTGAACTGCTGCTTGCATATGAACAGCTAAGGCAGAGATAAACTATACAGGTTGTTTTTAACCTTGCTTTTTCTGGGACTTTCTATTGGAAATCTAAGATTAAACTTTTTAATTTCCCCTCAAGAAGACTTACCAGGGTCTTACCACCAGACTTTGTTTTGCTATCTACAGATTTGTCTTAATATTCTTCTTTTTGAGGTCCTCCCAAATGTTCTGGGGTTTCTAGGTTCCTAAGGGGTAAACTTCCTTACCTTCCTGGGACCCTGTAAGCAACCACCAGGCTGTTTCTTATTGTCTCCAACTTGACTCCAACTTCAGCTTGAGTTTCTTTGACTCATCTGAGCTCTATGCACAGCAGACTCCAAACAGGACACTGCAGTTAAATTCTCAGTAATGTAAATATACTTCTAATCGTATATTAGAAGGAAGGAAAAGATCTTACTGAACTTATAAAAAATAAATATGTTAGTATGAAATTAAGAATTCTGAAGGTGCCAGGGAGAAAATCTATGTGTTTCAATTTTGCTTCTCAAAATTGTAAATTACCAAAATCCTGCTAGCAATAATTTGTTAAAAATAAGATGACAATATTTAATCTGGAAAAACAAAAAAGCAATATTTCAAAAAAATCATTAAAATTGTATTTATTACTATACCCAGTCTTGTGTATTAATTCTTTATCTTTGTAAGAAATTTTATGACTCCATTTCCCCCATTAATTTTAGGGTTTTAATTTAGTTTTATGATAAACCTGTATTCTCAGGTTTTTATCAGTCTTTTATGCAAATCTGAATATGAAACATATTGGCAAAAGCATTAGAATAAATAACTTCTGTAAGTGACAAAAACTAAATGATTGTAGTTAAATATCTGATTATAATATATGTGATAGATGGTTTGCTCAATTTTGGGGTTTATAATAATTAAAAACAATAACCATAGAGACAAGTAATAACACTGTACCAGAATATATTAGAATTCTAGGAATTTCATATCATTTAAACCACTTGTATTAATATCACAGATTCATAAATATATGCTAATATGGTTTATTATCGCTTTTTAATTGACAATATTTCTAGTGCAATTCAACATACCAAATAAACATGATCTGTTTAGCTTTTCTTAAAGGAGTAAGATCAAATCTTATGAGATATTGTTACAGAATTCCCCCGTGAAAAATGTTTCATAATAACTAAGTTTTAAAAAATATATTTAGTATTTGAGTTGGGGGACTTGTTAAATGTGTCAAAAAGGTTTTAAAACACGAAAGATTAGGACTGGAGAGATAGTACAACAGGTAGGGCATTTACCTTGCTTGTGGCCATCCCAGGTTCGATTCCCGGTATCTCATATGGTTCCCTGAGCACTGCCAGGAGTAGTTTCTGAGTACAGAACCAGAAGTAATCCTGAGCATTGATGGTTGTGACCCAAAAAAAGCAAAAACAACAACAACAACACAACAACAAATTGTCATGAAACAATAATTGTTTATTTATCTAACCAAAAAGACAGTATTTCAAAAAACTATACTGGAGTTTCAAATAGTTCTGGGCAAAACAGTCTTCTATATTGATGACTAGTTTTACCTAGTTAATCAAAGACTGAATGATAAAGATACTTGAAGCACAAAATCCTTGCTTTCTAGGTAGATTACTTAAGAGACAGGAAAACTACTTACAATGATCAGTAATAGATGATCAGACCAAAACCCCCTTTTGCTTTTTATTTATTTTATTTTATTTTACTTTTTTTTGGGGGGTCACACTGGACAATGCTGAGGCTCTGCACTCAGGAATTATTTCTGGCAGTGCTCGAGGGACCATATGGGATGCCGGGGATCGAACCCAGGTCGGCTGCTTGCAAGGCAAACGCCCTACGTGCTGTGCTACCGCTCTGGACCCCCTTTTGCTTTTAACATAGAACCCCCAAAGCTCAGTTTCAAATAGATATGCTGTTAGTGTTTCTTTACCTAAAGACCATTATAAAAATTATTTAAGTCTTATCTAGCTTGACCATACATAGATTTTTTTTCTCCCAACATTCCTTTTCCAGTTTTACATTTGTTTATGGTTCATTTGTTCCCCATTTCTCACTCTAAAATAACTGATTTTTCCTTAAGAAAAAATTTACTTGCTTTTTCAAAAACATATCTCCAGTTTTTAAACCTTCTCTTGCTGAGAATACACATCATGCTTTGTTTTTACACAGGCATTTAGTTTATATCATACATATTAATTAGAATTCTTAACCCTTTAAGACTTAATTTATTGAGAAAAAGAACAACTGTGAATTTTATGTTAGACTCATACTTTATGGATGAGTGTCGCATTGAATACAAGTGGATTGAAGTAAGTTGTGGGGAGTGAGCAAAGAGAGGGACAGGAAGAGAGAGAGAGGGAGAGATAGACAGACAGACAGATGCAGAGAGACTGCCCTCCTGTTCAACCCACCTCTGTCTCCTGGGGAAGTGACTGTGTGAATGACCACTAGTAAAGTCTTCCACAAGCACCTACATGGTGTGGATAGTAGTGTCTCATTAGCCACACTTTCTGAACCGTTGTCAAGATGCACCTGACTCCCACTTGACATAGTATGGGGAACTGGTCTTGGGAAGTCCTGGCTTCAGGTTGGAATGAGGGATTGTTGTTTGCCAGAAAAGGAAAGTCTGTCCTGATCTTTGCCCAGGTTCTAGATCAATTTTATACCCTCTCAAAAAATGAGTTTGGGCCAGAGAGATTGTACAGTGGATAAGGTGCTTGCCTTACATGCACCTGATCTTAGGCATCCCACCTGGAACTGTAAGCAATGCCAGGAGTGATCCCTGATCACAGAGCTAGGAATATCCCTAGCATTGCTGAGTGTGGCCCAATAAAATAACAAAAAAATTTTTTAGGAGATGAATCGTGAAGTAGAGTATCTTGTATTTATTTACTTTGGGCCACACCTGACAGAATTACTCCTGATTCTGCACTCAAGGTAGTCTTGGGGAACCATATGTAGTACTGGGGATTTTAAAGTCAATTTCCTTAATCCCTGTACACTATTTTTCTGGAGCCTGAAGTAAACTATATTTATTAGAAAATATGAATGGAGAAAAAGAAATAAACAGAGACACTATCAAGTGAGAATGTGGGCTTCTCCAGAGAG